>APFE030868033.1:0-39870 GCA_000404065.3 Pinus taeda | reverse complement strand
CAGATATTCCACCTCTTGGACTCCAAAGAAACATTTGGATCTTTTTGCATATAATTGTTTCTCCTCCAATAGTTTGAGCACCCTGTCAACATGTTCAACATGATCCTTCCAAGACTTGCTGTAGATTAGTATATCATTAGAAAATACTAACACAAACTTTTTAAGGGTTTGAAAATGGAATTCATCAAACCTCAAAATGTAGAAGGTGCATTGGTAAGGCCAAAAGGCATGACCAAAAATTCATAAAGACCCTCATGAGTTTTAAATGTTGTTTTCAGAATGTCTTTAGTCTTCATTGTGATTTGATGATATGATGAATGAAGATCCAACTTAGTGAAGTAAATTGATCCATGTAATTCATCCAATAATTCATCAATGATAGAAATGGGAAATTTATCTTTAATAGTGAGCTTGTTGAGCTCCCTAAAATCCAGATACATGCGCCATGATTCATCCTTCTTGTGCACCAATAGTATTGGAGCAGAGAAAGAACTTTGACTAGGCTGAATTATACCAGCCTCTAGCATTTCTGCAACCATACGCTCAATTTTACTCTTTTGGGCATAGGGATATCTATATGACCTGATGTTTGGAGGAACACTTCCTGGAATCAAATGAATAGCATGATCATGGTCCCGAATAGGTGGGAGACCTTTAGGAGTCTCAAATACCCTGGAATGATTGTCCAAGACTTTTTGGAGATCTGGAGAAATAGATGATTTCAATGTGGGAACCTCTAGCGAACATAATTGTGTAATTAGACCTCGTTGTTCCTTCTTTAGAAGCTTTGTCATACCATTAGAGCTGATTATCTTTCTCAGTTTCCATGTAATACCCCTTAATTCAACTTCCTTTCCTTCTGCACAAGATTTCATGAAAAGTTCTTGAAAATTAAAAGCTATTGTACCCAAGGATTGTAGCCATTGGACTCCTAGTACAACATTAGCACCACCTATTGGAATGGAAAGCATTAGGCTATTCAATACATATTCTCCCATGGATAGCTTGATATTATGGCACTTTCCAGAGCAATTTATGGTTCCTCCACTTGCAACCATCACTTTGACACTCTGGTGCTGGATATAGGAAGCAATTCAATTCCTTTGCTATCTTACAATGAATAAAATTATGGGTACTTCCGAATCAATCAACACTATTACCTTTTTTTTCTTGATATGTCCTACTATCTTGATAGTTTGAGGAGTGGTAATTCAAGCCAATGCATTACAAGATATGGTCAGATTCATTTCTTCTTTATGTATGGTTTTTTCTTGGATTATATCCTCTTCTTTTAACATTTCTTGTTCCTTTTCTTCCTCCTCTTCACAATCTATGTAGAATAATTTTTTATCAGCACACTTATGACCTTTAGTGTATTTGCTATCACAACTATAACAAAGCCCTTTTGCTCTTTTTTCTTCCAATTGTTGTGGTGTCAACCTTGTAAGTTGTGGAAGGCTAGGGGCAAGAACACTTCCATCTTTATAGTTGTGAGTGGTAGGCTTTCTGGTTTCCATAATTTTGCTTTCTATTTTTCTTGCTAACCTGAATGCCTTCTCCAATGAATCAGGTTCCCAAAGGCAAACCTCATGTTGGATATTATCCTTTAAAGTCCCTATGAACACATCAATCCTATGCTCCTCTGGAATATATTTTACCCTTATTTTCAATTTTTGGAAGTCCTCAATGTGCTCCCTCATTGAACCCTTTTGTTTGAGATTTATCAACTGGCTAAAAAAGGTGTTGCTTTTTGTATCCTCATATTTCTTCCGTAAAAATTGCCTAAGTGACAATTTGTTTACGAGAGCAAAGCCATCAATACCATACAAACTGATTTGGTTCCAAATATAAAGTTGCAATACATACCTTTTATGTGTTTCGCAAATTATGGAGATGGAAAAATTGCTCCATTTGTAGTATCCATGTTCTGGGATCCTTGCCATCAAACTTTCTCATATCGATTTTGGGAACATGGTGGGTTTTAATCCAACATTAGAGTCTATGAAATCATGATTAACATCTCTTTTGTTCTCATCATGAGTTTTCTTTACTACCTTTTCACCATTAGTGACCATTCCTTGTAGCAACTTATTCAAATTTATCTTCGATTCTTCCATCTTATCGTCCATGCCATTCATCTTAGCGTCCAAGCCATTCATCTTAGCTTCCATGCCATCCATCTTAGCTCCCATCTTAACTTGTATGCCATTCATATTAGCTTCCATGCAATTCATCTTGGCTTCATTTACCTTTAGTGAGAGTGAAATTTATTGTACTTGGTCTTGTAATTTTGATATATCATGTTGCATTTCTTCCTCTTCTTCACAAGTCATGTTAGAGCTTTCAGGTTGCTTACTAGGTGTTTCCATTTTCCTTCTTTAGGGCATTAATTAATGCTAATAATTCTTCACTATTCCCTTTGAATTCCTTCAAACTAATTTTTCAACCAATCTTATGCAAAATTAAAAAAAAAAAAACTACACATTTTTTTATTTATTATTATTTTATTTATTTTTATTTTTATTTTTTATTATTATTTATTATTATTATTTATTTTCACTTTGTAAGAGCTCAATATTGAATCTGTTGTATCTCTGTAACTTCAGATCTTGAATATCTGAAATCTCATCATGCGGTAGCCCTTTGAGTCCTATTTCTAACCCTGCAAGTCTGATCAAGATTGGATTCTCCAAGGAAGAGTTATGCCAAATCTCCCACGGTGACCTGATTATAAACTAGTTCAGTAGAGCGAAATTGTACGACGTGCCACGTGTCACTGTTTCGACCTTAGTACTTGAAACTGATACATAGAAACTTACAGGCCGTCCTCTTTCTGAAATTCATACGAAATTTAAATTTGATGCTCAAAACAAAAGTTATGACGATTTTCCCCAGGTCACCTGTTTGGAATGTAATTCGAGAGTCTGCAAAAACCTAACTTCCTCAGATCATATCTCCACAAATACAGTGAGACAAGCTTTGAAATTCGGATGCGAAGTTCAAAATGAATTTGGCTCAAATGGTTTTTTTTTTAGCTTATGAAATGTTGCAGAAAAAAGTTATAGCGAAAATGCCACGATGACCTGTTTGGAGTAGCGAAACCCTAGAATCTAAAGCTCTGATACCACATGTTAGGAAACCAACTCACAAAAAGATAGAAAAGATAGATGAACGCCTTAGAAATAAGCCTCTTCGAGGGGGCAACCTCCTTTACATTACACAAATGAACAATTCTTGGATGATACAAATGACTAACCTCCCTTCTATATATAGGAGTCTAAGGGGTCACAATATAATCAAGACGACATAATAGTAATAACATAAGTGCACAAAAATAACAATAGTAGGTATATATGGGGCATAATAATAATAGTATGGGGACAATAGGGGCACAATAATAACAATAAGGTATACAATGACAATAGTAATGGGGGAATCACTAGTATTATAGGGGCTTAACAATAGAGACATCACTTATAACATTTCTTACCAAGATAATTTAGTTGGTTCAATCATCAAAGAAAGACATAATCCATGATTTCTTTATAAATTCATATATGCAGGATACACAGTGAATAAATGATAAATCAAAGGAGGCCAAACCACTCAAGGAGTTACAGATCAATTACTTTAGTATGAATATGAAAGCAGGAAAAAGATAGGAAGTAACCCATCATGTAGAGCTCGAAATATCGAGAATTCGACACTTCTCTAGATTCAGAAAGACGTGATGAATATGCAAAAAGAATGGATGCAAAGATTCATGGAGCGCAATTAAAGATTTAGTTTCCAAAGACTTATACAGGCACTTTTATCAACATCTTAACTCAAGTGAATCTGTAAAAAGCAGGAAACATATCTGGCAACTACATAACATGGAACCCGAGAGGAACATGAACATTATGAAATTACAACAAAGAGAAGACATATTGTAATCCTGGAATGATGGAATCGCCATTGATTGTCATTAATAATTTGAGTAATACATTCATCAAAGAAGCATAAATATTCCTGAAAATAACATAGCGTTTTTTCTTTCCAAATTTCTGAACCTTTTCTTTCTTGATCAAAAGAACATATATAGGCCTTCTTTGAACGAGATAGGCCATTCAAGTAATATTGCTTCTTGATTTTTGCCATCATTGCAAAATCCAATATCAAAATTATAGCGTGTGCAAAAGCACAACCATTCCAACCATAATAGAATGTCTTGACAAAAACATAGTAAACATAGAGTAAAAATAACTGAAAAATAAAATAAAAAGGCCAAAGATGGCACAATATGAGTAATATTTCAGGAAAAACGAGATGATGATGATGCTTGGTGAGAAGCAGTTGGAACATGAGGATGTACCATCTGTATGATGGGAGGATTTGCATACTACTCGCATCGACGCCATAATGCTAGAGGAGGTTGTGGAATGGAATTGAACTGACTGTAGTTGAGCCTGAGATTAACCGCCCCTGAATAGTCCAATATGCAGTGAAACATGTTCCTGATAAGCCCGAGGAGTTGAAATTCATTATTTAGGAAGTTCATCAGGGTTGAGCCTTTGAGGATGGGCGTTTTCTCATGAGAAATTTTTGTCATAATCTTGATTTCGATCATCTTCTGATTATATTGCTCCTGTGAAAATAGTTCCCTAAGAGGTCCCTAAAGGTTGAGTAATCTAGTGTGTAGGAGCTTGTCAAAATCTTCACTAAAAATGACCACGTCTTTCTTCACCCTGAGGAGACTTTGCTGTACTTTGGCCATATCTTCCTCTTTTGAAATTACCTTAGAGATGTCTGCTACTGTGCTTATCCTGTCTGTTATTTCCATTGGTCTTAGCTCTTCATTTGATCTTTCGTTCAGGAAGTGGATACATTTCATAGCATACTGGGAGTTCATCATGCTCACTTGTTTAGTATTCAATAGTAATGGTGAATATTATGCAGAAAGGGTCTTTTTCTCATGCATTAGAGCTAACTTCTTCTAGCTAAGATTGATCTCTCACATAATTTCATCCCATACTAGCTACCTGGCTTCAATGAGAGATGTGTTTCCTTTTAGCTTAGCCTTTAACTCCTTTATTTCTTGTGTGGCTACCTATAGGTCCTTTGAGATCTTATTGACATTTGTAGTTGTAGTATGTAGCTAATTTTGTTTTTGAGCTAACTGGGCTTTAGTGACATCTAAGTCCCCCTGAATCTTCTTTAATTCTCCTTTAGACAATTGGAGTTAAGTCAATGCCTAGGTGAGGCGATCAGTGGGATTCTGGGGGTCTTCAGGCAGTACTATCATGCAAATATGGGAAGCAATCATATTTTGCAACTCAGCTACTATTTGTTCTAGAGCTAACACTATGTTCTTGCTCTCAACTAGCTCCTTCATTAGAGTTTCCTTCTCCATTTCTACCTGAATCAACTCAGGAGTCTAAACATGTTCACTACTGGACATCTTCAACTTTCGTCTTACCTCCTAAATTTCTTGTTGATTGGACTGCAAAACCGCTACTACTGTTGCTTTGTCTTCTGGGTCTACTCCCATTTTCACGATCAACTCCCGATATTTGACTTTATCCATCTTTACCTTAATAATGAACCTCTCCAAGTAAGTTTCAACTCGACTAATAGTCATAAGATTCTTCCCTAAGTCATTATACAACATCTCCCCAACTTGTCTGTTCAAGTTAAATTTGTCTACTAAGGGGACGCTGGTTAAGTCTAGGGAGACATCTAGATTTTGAAACTGAGGTCTTGCAAGTAGAGACTGCGTTGATGGGTGTAACAACTTTATTGTCGTTTCTTCCTTCTCTAGGTCCATGGAAACTAGCACCCAAGTGTGATTAGGTGTTAAATACAAAGCCATGTCTTTATGTAATCTTTCCCTTGCCTTTCTGTTTCTGATCTGAGTAGCCCTCCCTGGTGCCAAACTTGCCCCTGCCATATCAACACTGCTTTCTAGATCCGAGATGGACACCTCTGTTGAGGATGTATTTGAGGCCACTTGTGGGATCTCCAGATTAATTTGGAAGCCTGGGCTGTGAGTGTAATAGAGCTGGCTTGAAAATATATAATAATGTTATGATACCACTTGTAATAGATCTGACATGAGAATATATGAAAATAGAAATTATGCCCAGAAATAACAAGATCTGAATATAGAAATGTTTCTCTTTATTAATCAAAACCATTAAGGTAGGGGAACATCATACAACTATTCCTAAAGGAAGGAGAACATTCCACAAGCCATATGATTGTGAATACAATAATCCTTGACATGTCTCAATGGGGAGTCTCTAGCCTCTATATAGGCTTCATACATATAATACCATAGGTCATTACCATGGGTCTCTCAATACCATATATCTAATATAATGAGCTTATCACATTATTGCTAACTACTTGTGATCCCTTACATGATGCATGTAACCACTTTATTTATTAACTATGGTCCATCACATTATTACATTATTCCCTTGGGTACCTCCCTTTGTACCCCATAATATCCCCCCTAGGTATACTGCATTATGGGCGATATTATGGGGTACAGAGGAAGGTACTTAAGGGAATAATGTAATAATGTGATGGCCCATAGTTAATAAATGAAGTGGTTAACCTGCATCATGTAAGGGACCACAAGTAGTTAGCAATAATGTGATAATCCCATTATATTAGATATATGGTATTGAGAGACCCATGGTAATGACCCATGGTATTATATGTATGAAGCCTATATAGAGGCTAGAGACTCCCCATTGAGATGGGTCAAGGATTATTGTATTGGAAAGCATATGGTTTGTGGAGTGTTCTCCTTCCTTAATGAATGATTGTATGGTGTTACCCTACCTTAAGGGTTTTGATTAATAAAGAGAATCAATTCTATATTCAGTTCTTGTTATTTCTGGGCATATTTCTATTTTCATATATTTGCAGGTCAGATCTATTACAAGTGGTTTTGGCTCTTGGGTTTAATTGCAGTATTGGATATATTGTTCATTGTTATACATTTCCAGGCCAAATCTATTACAAGTAGAATCAGAGTACTTTCTTGGGCAAAGCAGAGTTTTTTGTTTTGTTTTGTTTTTTTTTTAGGAATTTTTGGGGCCGCGAGTTTGTAGATCAGATATGAAACTTATGGTGCAAAATTTGTAGAAACAAATTGAATATTTGGATTCTTTGCGAAAAAAATACCCAATTTCAAAAAAAAATCGGTTGAATCGGAGTCTAGATGAGAGAGATATCGCCGATTTAAGAATCAGCTGTGTTGTAGAAATTTTTGTGACGACAATTTGTGGATGACATATCTCCAATTAATTTTTGAATTTTTTGTGGGGAATTGTGAGAAACTAATTGCATATATGAGATCCTTTTGAAAAATTACCCAGTTTGAAAAAACAAATCGGTCGAATCGGAGTCCGAATGAGAGAGATATCATTGATTTAAAACCAGTGTTTTTTTTAGAAATTTTTTATGGTGGAACAATTGCAGAGTGAATCTGAATTTCCAGAGTGCCTAGATAGAGATTTATATCACATGGGAAGATGTGGAATGGTCGTTCCATTTCCAAAAACAAGTCATAATAAGGATCCCGAGCCATATTGATTGAACTGTGGCCATTTTAAATTTTCCGCATAAGGTAGGTATTTTTTTTTTCCGCATAAGGTAGGTATTTTTTTTCTTTCAAAAACCCTCATTCTACTTCATGGCTTCTATTGAGATGATTTTTACAAGACATGATGATGGTCCCACTACTGAAGAATTTATACAATATAACAAGTATCAATTCAAATATTAGACAACAACCTTAGGGATAGAGTTGCGCCATGAGGCTACTGAATGGTGGTTTTCACTTGATAAGTCAGTGAGGTGCCTTCCTAGTAAAGAAATAGAAAAAATTGTTTTGGAAAAATGGTCTCTTGCTAAAAAAAGGATGATTAGAAACATAAGGGTTATTTTTGGTTGGTATCTCATTATTACAGGTTCATGGATATATTCAGAAAGAGAAGATATGGATATTGTTTTGGGATACCCTTGGATGGAATATGTTGGTACTATCAATATTAATGTGCAGAGGAAATTCCTGAAGCTCTTGTATAAAAAGAATAAAATTACATTACCGGATATTTCCATCAATAAATAGGTAGAGTCCAAGGAGGCTGAAGCAAAAAATGTTACAGGTACTAACACATCATATGAGGAATCCGTAGTTGAAGTAATACTGGAAGATAAGCAACAACCACGGGTGCCACAACATGTACCAGATACCAATCAGGCTCCATTAGGTGGTGAATTAAAGAAAGATACACCATTGGTTAAAACTTTAGCATATCACCACCCACATCACCCAGCAAGAAAGCAACCAACAAGATGGCAACGAATTAGCAACAAGGGGAACAACTCCTGCATGACAGATAAAGAGGCGCGGTAATCCACCCACAACACATCAACACAAAGGAACCACCAAGATCAACTCCCATCTCAAGCGAGCAAAGCACCAACTAGATCGAGTAATCACCTATCTCTGGGATGGCTAGATGCACGGGCATGGTATTAGTGGACTACTCTTTTGAGTAGATCTTATTATTTGTGTTCTTCTTATGTTTCGAGGACGAAACATGTTTAAGGGGGCTGGAAAGTAGTATACCTAGGGGGTATATTATGGGGTACAAAGGGAGGTACCCAAGGAAATAATGTAATAATGTGATGGACCATATTTAATAAATAAAGTGGTTAACCCGCATCATGTAAGGGACCACAAGTAGTTAGCAATAATGTGATAAGCCCATTGTATTGGATATAGGGTATTGAGAAACCCATGGTAATGACCCATGGTATTGTATGTATGAAGCCTATATAGAGGGTAGAAACTCCCCATTGAGAGGTGAATGATTATTGTATTGGTAAGCATATGGCTTGTGGAGTGTTCCCCTTCCTTAAGGAGTGATTGTATTGTGTTACCCTACCTCAAGGGTTTGATCAATAAAGAATCATTTTCATGTTATATTATTGGATCGATCTTGTTATTTCTGTGCATATTCCTATTTTCATATATTTGCAGGTCAGATCTACTACAATCAACAACTGGTTTTTCCATCCATATATCTACTTCCTCGAGTTCTTGATCTGAGATTTGTCCCTGCTCTTGCTTTGGGGTTTGACCCCTTGCCTGTTTATGCACATGCCCTTCCTCCATGTCAACCTATTTTTATGACTCATCTGTCCTCTTTTGTGCTTTGCTCGTGTTGACTGGGGATCCTGTTTCCATCTCTGTATTAAGAGGCTAGGAATCAAAGTTAGCTTTCCATTCAATCTCGGGTTTTGGATCATGTACATAAGTTGAGGCTTTAATCATTCCTCTCCTTCGGGAAAGGATGCCTTGGGGTTCGTAATGCCAAACATATCCCTTTTCAAACTCAATGGCTTCAAGTAGGCTTCAACTAATTTGAAAGCCTTTCTTGTGTTTACCACAAAGGGGCTTAGTGGCTGTCCCATTTTGAAAATGTAACCTTTCTTTGTCGGTGTGAAATGGAGCAGGTCTACACTAAGGACTTGTATGATGAACTTGAGGGCGAAGATCCTCATAGGCATGATTTTTGGCAGGCGATATGGAGGGAGTTCACAACTGAAAACCCAAATATCTGTGTAATCCTCATAGAGGTACCAATCTCCTATGGCAGCGTCCTCATTGAGTTGGAGGGGCTCTCTCTATTGTGGGAAAATTTTGGTAGGCGAAATCCTATGGATAATTATGTAGGCAATGGCATGAAGGTTGAAATGAACTGAGAGTAACCCCCAGACCCGATCCTTTCCTCACTGAGATATTCCAATCAAATACAGAATTTCGCTACTTGTTATGGGTGAACACCTTAAGATTCAGGCATTGGAACTCTTCAACATTAGTATATAAGAACAAGTAGAATAGCAAGGAGTAGTATCGAAAATAAGATGAGGTCAGGAAGAATTGAAGCTGAAAGCATATGGCAACTGAGAGGTATTCTAGGATGTTGAGGAAGCAATCAAGTTGTTGCATTTTATGCAAACATCCCAAAGTGGCCTTACTCACTTTCTGAGAGGTATCTTCCCCCATGAAATAGTTAATTGCAACTAGGATAGGCTGGAATAATGTCCAGAAGAGGGTTAGTGGGAACCATTTCTCTGTAGGAAGGGTTTTGACCTCAGCGGCGAGGATTTGGCCTAGGAAAGACTGTTGTTCCTCCGAAGGGATTATAGAGAAGTGGCGGACTAAGGTAGCATTAGTGAAGGTATGTGTAGTGGAGGAATCCAGGAAAGTCAGATGTCTTTGTATTAAGAGGGGTGTTATTTCCAGGACTTTAACTATGCAGGTGGAAACGAAACAATTGGTGCCCCTTTGATATGAGTCGGTCAGCGAATATATGATCTCAGGAAAGAGGTGAATTGGGGGCATAATTTGGAAGTATAGACCAGAGTTAACAACCCTAAAAGGGTCCTTTCCCCTCACATGATCGACAAATATCTCATAACGGAAGTTAGTAAGTGAGAATGGGCAGACTGGGTCTACAATTTGGCATTCAAGGTCCATTAAGGGCACACCCCTAGTGGTTTGAACTTCATGAGTATTTGGTGTTTCAGGTGTTGCATGCTTCATTTTACTGTATGAGACAAAACGTAAAAATACATAAGAGGCTGGGGTGTAGGGTTATCTGGAGCCCACATAATGGTCTGAAAATGACTGTGGAAGTTGTCCGTAGCTTTTGAGAGTATGTGGCGAGGTGAATCTTGCATAGAGGTCAGTCAGGATGTTTGTTTTACTGCGACTGAGTAATCATTGTCAGGGAGGTAATTTTAAGGTGACCTGGGATTTTGTAAAGATAAGGGCACGACTGTACAGGTGGCGAAGTTAAGAGTGGGCGAAGGGAGACATGTGAAATTTAGGGATTCGTATGGGGTGACGGAGGAGGGGCTATCAATAAACTTTACCATTTACCTTTTTCCTGTTACCTTTACCATCGTCGAGCCAATGAGAGAAGAATGTCTGGTGGGTGGCCCCTATCCTATTACGACGGGCTGCACTATGGATCATACACACTTTATGATAGATTCCAGAAAGGATCATGACTGTTGGATGGATGCCAACCTTTCAATGCTGGGGGTCTACTCCGCAATTATCTCTCGTGCCGTTAGAGTCGATGCGAAAAATCCCTGGATTTGGATGGAGTGCGACCCGAGCTCTAAGCTACGCACTTTATAATCATGAAATGAACCCTTAAAACATTAACCCGAATACTTTAAAATATTTTAATTTCATTGCAAAGCCTCCTTTGCTCTTGATCTGATATATGGTCTCCTGAGATACCAACATTAGGGAACATGTTTCTTTTACCACCTTCTAGGTTTACATATCATCTCCATCCTCAAAAGGAACTTTGGGTGAGATGGAGATAGCATTGGCTCCAACTGGGGACGAGGCATTGGATTTCAAGGCACCGAGAACTTGCAATTTGGTAATTTATTTTTGGGCATGGAGTCTTTTTCGACAATTTTTATTTATTTATTATGAAAGCAAATATTCAAAGACTTGAAAAATCAGAAAGTATTTATGTCTACACACCGATATTTAAAATGTGTGTGGGAGAAGTACCTTTAATTTTGGAAATAGAGTTTGAGGAACTGATGATTTACTGGTAGTTCCTGTGATTCTCCTTCCATGTTTTCAAGCAGATAGGTGTTATTTCCTTTCACTTCATAGATTTTGAAAGGACAGAGTCACAACTGATCAAATTTCCCATGCTTGCCTTTATCCTCTCTTCTAACATCCCATTATAGGACCAAATTTCCTAGCTGTAAAGGTCTGTCTCTAGTCTCCTTGTCGAATAAAGACTTCATTTTCAACTGATAATTGGCCAATTTTTCCCCTAACCGTTCTCTGCTCTCATCGATTTCAACCAACTGATTTATTCTTCGAGTGATAAAATTTGGTTCCTCTTCTGCTTGTTGTGATAATTTCGTGAAGGGCATTGCCAACTGGATTGGGAATATTGCTGCCTTGCTATATACCAGCTCGAAGGGTGATTTTCCAATGGAACGTTTAGGAGTTACTATGTTAACCCAGAGAGTGAATTTCAGCTGAGTATCCCAGTTTCTTTGATTTTTTGTAATGGTTTTCTTCAACACTCTTACCACTATTTTACTAGAGGACTCGACTAACCCATTCCCTTGAGGGTAGTAGGTAGTGGAATGCCCAATTATGATATTAAACTTCTCACATAAATTGATAAATTTAATGGACTTAAAAACCTGGACATTGTCTGTTATGATCTTTGTAGGGAAACCAAAACGAGACAAGATGTTCTCCTCCAGAAACTTAATCACCACATAGCTGGGATGGCCTCCACCCACTTTGTGAAATACTCAATGGCGGTTAATATCCATTTATGTTGACCACTGGAGGGTGGGTTTATCTCTCCTATGAAATTCAACCCCCGTTGTCCAAAAGGCTCTTCCACATGTATTGGGATCAAAGAGAGAGGAATGAGCTTTTGCTTTTCAACGAAAACTTGGCATTTTTGACATGCTTGGCCCTGAGAATGAACTTCTCTAAAGAGTGCGGGCCAGCAGAATCCGACTTTCGGGATCTTGTGAGCAATGGTTTTCCAATTGTAATGACTTCCACAAACATCTTCGTGGAACTCTTCAATTACGTCGTGAGTTTCTCCTTCCACTAAGCATAGCAACAAGATCGTAACAGGGTCTTTCCAATAGAGTGGACCATTCGACATGATGAACTTTTGAGCTTGCAGCCTCAATGTTCGATAGGTGGACACCTTAGAAATAAAATATAATAGATGATGTTTTTATACCAAGATGACATTTCATATTTGGCATAAATGTTTTGTTCTGAGGTCTTGATGTCATTCTGATGTACTTCTGTTTAATCTTCACCTACTATTAGATTTAGCCCTAAAGCTTGATATTTGGATTCTGACAGGATATTGGCCAATCCATGGCCCTTTATAAGCTTTGTAAGTTTTATGTCTAAGTCATATTCTTGAATCTTACTGATCCACCTTCCCCTTTTTCCCTCACTATCTCCTTGCACCAAAATATCTTTGACTACTATTGTTGGAACATATGTTGTGATGTTTGACTGCAATACACATACTCTAAATTCCTTCAATGCTTGGACTAGAGCATAGGCCCATTTCTCCAAAATGTTGTACTTCAATTTGGCATCTCTCAATACTTGGCTAAAAAAGGTGATTGACTGCTCATAACCATCCTTATTCTTTTGTAATAACACGACAACAATAGTATGGGGAGAAGCAAAAGAAAATATATAGATAGGTGTTGAATAGTCAGGGCTAACTATCACTGGTGCTTCGACAAATGCTTCTTTGATTCTAGTGAAGGGTTCCTGGGAAACAAGGCTCCATTTTACCTCATTCTCCTTTTTCAGCATGTCTATAATACCCTTCACTATTTCAGCGTAGTTAGGTATGATTCTTCTCATAAAATTAATTCCTCCCAAAAACACTTGAATCTCTTTCATGTTTCTAGGCAAGGGGATGTGGTTGATAGCCTCCACTCATTTAGGATCGATTTTCATTCCCTCCTATTCCACTATGTGTCCCAACACTTTTCCTTCGCTTAGAGAAAATTGAGACTTCTTCGGATTCAATGATAACCCATATCTCCTGCATTTTTCAAAGGTGAGTTTTAGGTGTAGGATATGCTCTTCATTTGTCTTGGATAAGACTGTGATGTCATCTAAATATACCACTACAAACTTGTCTTGTTCCCCCATAAATGCTATATCCATAGCTCTTTGAAACGTGGCTCTTGTGTTTATGAGACCAAAGGGCATGCAAGCATATATGAAAGTTCCGCAACGGGTAGCAAATGCCTTTTTCTTTTGGTGATCTGGGTGTATTTCCACCTGATTGTAACTTGAGAAATTGTCCATCATGGAAATATTGGTCGAACCAACCACTTTATGTAGTATGTAGTTCATCTTGGGTAGTGGGTAGTTGTCTTTTAACGACACTCTGTTAAGGTTTTGAAAATCTTCACACAAACTTATTTCTCCATTCTGTTTTTGGTCTAGGACTAAGTTTTCTACCCACTCTGAATACCTTAGAGGCACTATGATTTTAGCTTGCAGAAGCTTCATTAATTCCTTCTCAATAGAGGGGAATAGGAGAGGATTGATTTGCCTGAGCTTTTGTTTACAAGCTTTCATACTGATTTTTAGGGGAATTTTATGCTGGGTAATGTTAGTATCAAAGGTATTCAAATCATCATAAGACCAAGCAAAAATGTCTTTATGAAATTTGAAGATATTTAAATACCTTATTTTATATTGTGGGGGGACTTCCTTTGATAATTTGACCATTTGAGGTTCATCTTTTGAGCCAATATTGTAGTCCTCCACCTATTCATCGACTCCTTGTGATGTAGATTTGAGGCTACATCATTCTTGTTAAACAATCTCTCAAGTGGGACTAAGCGGTGAGGAATAGTGTTTCCCTTTAGTTGCAGGACTCTGTGTTTGAAAATTGTATCTTCCCATGCAGTTGTCATTTCTTCTGTCACTTTCTCTTCTTCTTGGTCGATAATTGAGTTTGAAAATTCCCTAATGACTTCTATAAAGTGTTTGATCTGCTCATCATCCTCAAATAACTGCCAATACTTCACATTATCATGTATAAGGGTCTGTGTCTAATTTCGACCTCATACCTGAGAAGTGGGTTTTGAGGAGGCTTAAAGTTGCTTATAGCTATAGCAAGGGAACCAACCATTTTGTTTCCTTCCCTATGTAGGAATTGAGCATTGAATGCCAAAAATAAGTTGTCTATTAAGTCCCACACCTCATTTATGTAAGTCCTCAATCTGGGATGTTTAGTATGACAGTAATTTTTAATTTTCTTTACCACTAACTCGGAATCCCTATATACTGTCAAGCACTCAATATTCATATTCCTTGATGTTTGCAACCCAAGGAGCAACGCCTCATATTATGCCACATTATTGGTCACTTCAAACTCCAACTTAAATGAAAGTGGGATCAAGATGCCCTCAGGGGATACCAACAACACTGCGACTCCATTTCCTTCTTTGGAATTAATACCATCAAATTATAATTTTCATACTTTGTGTTTATGTTTATGCTGATCATCTAACTAGACTGCTAGATGTACTTGCGTTTATTCTGAAATGATATCATCTTCTTCTAGCAACAGACAATTAAGATTGATATTTCCCCATACATAGGAGAATTCTTCGAGCCCTCAGCTCTGGTCACTATTTTCACAAGCCTCAACTCTCTATAAAGTCTTATTTCTTCACCCCCAAAGGTGGGAATGGTGGCATATGTTAGATCTAACTTGATGGAACCTCCGACTTTGGAACCCCTGGACCTAGATAAAAGCATGCCAAATCTTGTAGGGATATCAACTACCCACTATATCCATTATTACTCTCTTAACAAGAATATGGGGTAGGTTCACTGCTAGGTCCTTTATCGTTCCCAAGCATTTTACTCTCTTAGAATCGAAGGAGTAAAGGTCCTTGTAAGGTCTAGTGATTTGTAAACCAAGTTGCTCCATTACATTTAAGGGCATGAGATTATGTGAGGCTCCTGAATCCAGCTTGCAGTTATGAACTAAGAGATCATGTATTACAAGGGTCACATAGAAAGGTGCAGTAGAAGGGTCTTTTTCTTCAACATGAGGTCCAAAAACAACCATAGGTCTTTCTTCTTGAAGGTTTAAACAATCATGGGATGGTGCTGAGGTGGATGGACGCATGAACTGGGAGACTTGGGATTTATAAGTGGGTTGTTTTAGGAGTTCAATTAAAGGAACATGGATTTTGACCTTTTCGAGTTCCTTTTGAAGGTTGAAAACAACTTGGCTTTTCTCCATGCAACCAAATTCTTTTTGTTCCTTTTCTTTTTCACAGGTTTGTTTCAAAGGAGCTGATGGATTCTCCTTTGTTTGTTCTTTAGGTTTATCGCCATCCTGATTTAGAGTCTTTTATTTTGGACGTGTTTGAGTCCAGTCTCCCTTTTGCTTTATCAGGAGCTGTGGGGGTATCTTTGGGAGAAACACCCTCTTACTAGTCTTGTTCCCTTGACCTTTTTCTTGATGATCTAAGATCATACTTCCTATGCAACTATGCCTGCATGAAATCTACAAACTATTTACAATAGTCACCTATTTCCTCCTCATTGGCTGTTGCATCGATACCTTGACCTTCTTCGTGATGAGTTTTGATTTTTTGTTCCCCTTCAGAGAAAGAATAGTACAAGTTACCCTGCATCTCATGGGTGTCGTTTGGCTGTTCATCTGGATCATCCTCTATGTATAGTGGAGGGGGACTTTGATCAAGCTGATCTTTTCTTTCGCTTTGTAGTATCTATAAGGGCTACCTTCGGTATTGTGGATTAAAGCCTCAATTCGAGCCTCGGGCATTCTGTTTGGGGAGATTTTTGTTTTCTAGTTCAAGATTTACCTTTTTATGTGATACGATTTTTATCAAATTATCCATTTCTTCCAACTATAGTTCATGTGATTCTTTCACTTGACTAGAGGAAGATGTTTCCTCTTTTCCATTTCTCTTTTCTATAGGGTCAATCTTACCTTTTGATTTCCCTGTAGATGTGAAATTTGCCTCCACCTCAAGGGCATCAATCTGGAGTTGGTCCAACGTACGATACTTCCTTTCCCTTAAAGTAAAACCAAACTTTGATTCAAAAGCCCCTACAAATACTACTCGGGCAACAACCTGGGGAATGTTTATCTCAATGGGCAAGTTGACATACTACTTATTAAACTTCTTTATAAATTCTGAGATATATTTGTCTGGTTTCTTCTTTATAGCATTAAACTATGTGAGGACATATTCATGGTCTCTCTTCCTCACCCAATTCTGTTTAAAGGATTTTTCCAGCTCTTTCCATGTGGCAATGAAAGCATCTGGTAAAGATTTAAACCACTTTCTAGCTTCATCATCGAGGGAATGAATAAAAAGCCTTAGTACCACATCTAAGTGTTCCACATTTAGATTTTCTGCAAATGCATAGAAAATTTCGATATGTCTCTGTGCAGTGGTCTCATCCTCTCCATTGAACCTAGGTAAAAGCTTGAGGTTGTCCTAAGGCATGATACTCAGAGGTTGAGGTAGGTCTAGGGGAGCATACTTGTTCAATAAGAAGCCTGGGATGACCGTCTGTACTAATGGAGGTGGAGCTAGATTGATCAGGGATATTTGCACTAAGATAACAATAGTTAGAGTAGATGGGTTGGGAACTGTGGAATTGCATATGTGATGAATATGACTTCCAGTAAGGATGACTTTTCCCTTTCGTATCTCAGGGGAAGGGGAAATGAGAAAGAAGGAGTATTAACTGAGACTTATTCTTCCTCGAATTTAGATAGAAGAATATGGTGCATTAGATCGTTTTCAGAAGGATAGGTTAGGACCTTGGGAGTAAAGACAGAGGAGTGAATGATGGCGTGCTAGGAGCTAGATGAGGAGGCTTCAAGAAATGACGAGACAATTATGTCAGTAGCAGAGGTTTTCTCCTTCCAAACTCTTCCGAAAATGAACTTTTCTGGGTTAGATACAGATGGAGTTCTCTGTTGAGAGGAATCTAAATGAGTGTGGGTTTTTCTAAAGTACAGGATGTTATTTTTGAGATTAAGATTTGTGGAGTCGCCAAGATGATGAATTTTCAATATGGACGTCTTTTCTCACCTTAACAAAGAGTGCCTGAATGTCGCATCCCAGGGGAAAAATAATCTAATACCTTCCCTGACAACGACTCCAAAAGATGTTGTCGATTCTAGAGACAACCTCTTGATTGCTAAGAGACCAGTGCCTATAACATCTAGATCTGGTGTGTCTCTGATAATTCTTCAAGGAATAGAGACATCACTTATAACATTTCTTACGAAGATAATTTAGTTGGTTCAATCATAAAATAAAAGACAATCCATGATTTCTTTAGAAATTCATATATGCAGGATACACAGTGACATAAATGATAAATCAAAGGAGGCCAAACCACTCAAGGAGTTACAAATCAATTACTTTAGTATGAATATGAAAGTAGGAAAAAGAGAGGAAGTAACCCATCAAGTGGAGCTCAAAATATCGAGAATTCCACACTTCTCTGGATTCAGAAAGACATGATGAATATGAAAAAGGAATGGATGCAAAGATTCACTGAGTGCAATTAAAGATTTAGTTTCCAAAGACTTATACAAGCATTTTTATCAACATCTTAACTCAAATGAATATATAAGAAGTAGGAAATATATCTAACAACTACATAACGTGGAATCTGAGAGGAACATGAACATTATGAAATTACAACAGAGAGAAGACATACTGCAATCCAGGAACGAAGGAATCGACATTGATTGTCATTAATAGTCTGAGTAATGCATTCATGAAAGAAGCAGAAACGTTCCTGAAAATAACATAGAGTTTTTCTTTCCAAAATTCTGAACCTTTTCTTTCTTGATCAAAAGAACATATATAGGCCTTCTTCGACTGAGATAGTCTATTCAAGTAATATTCATTCTTTATTTTTGCCATCATTGCAAAATCACATATCAAAATTATAGCGTGCACAAAAGCACAACCATTCCAACCATAATAAAATGTCTTGACAAAAACATAGTAAAACATAGAGTATAAATAATTGAAAAGTAAAATAAAAAGGCCATAGCTGGCACAATAGGAGTAATCTTTTAGGAACGATGAGATGATGATGATGCTTGGTGAGAAGCAGTTCGAACATGAGGATGGAGCATCTCTACGATGAGAGGATTTGCATACTGCTCATAATGATACCATAATGCTGGTGGAGGTTGTGGAATAGAACTGAACCACTTGTAGTTGAGCTTGAGGTTAACCACCCCTGAATAGTCCAATCTGCATGAAACATGTTCCTAACAAGCCTGAGGAGTTGAAATTCATTCTTTAGGAAGTTCATCATGGTTGTGCCTTTGAGGATGGGTGTTTTCTCGTTAGTATTTCTTGTCCTACTCTTGATTTCGATCATATTCTAATTATACTTCTCCTGTGAAAATAGTCCTCCAAGAGGTCCCCAAAGGTTAGGTAAGCCAGCATGTAGGAGCTTGTCAAACTCTTCGCTGAAAATGACCACGAATTTCTGCACCCTGAGGAGACTTTTCTTTGCTTTGGCCCTAGATTCCTCTTTTGAAATCACCTTAGAGATGTCTGCTATTGCGCTTATCTTGTCTACTATGTCCATTGGTCTCATCTCTTCAGTTGATCTTTTGTTCAGGAAGTGGATAAATTTCGTTGCATACCGAGAGTTCGTCATGCTCACTTGTTTGGTATTCAACAATGATGGTGCATTTTCTGCACAAAGGGTCTTTTGCTCATGCATCAAAGTTACTTGCTCCCAGCTAAGATTGATCTCTGAAATAATTTCATCCCATACCAATTGCATGGCTTGAACGAGAGATATGTTTCCTTTGAGCTTAACCTTTAACTCCTTTTATTTATTGTGTGGCAACCTGTAGGTCCTTTGATATCTTCCTGGCATTTGCAGTTGTAGGCTGTAGCTAATTTAATTTTTGAGTTGATTGGGCTTTAGCAACATCTAATTTACCCTGAATCTTCTTGAATTATCCTTCAGACAATTGGAGTTTAGTCAATTCCTAGGTGAGGCTATCATTGGGATTCTAGGGGTCTTCGGGCAATACTATCGTGAAAATATTGGTAGCAATCCTATTTTTCAACTCAGCTACTGTTTGTTCCAGAGATAACACTCTGTTCTTGCTATCAGTCAACTTCTTCATCAGAGTTTCCTTCTCCATTTCTACCTGAATCAATTCAGGAGTTTAAACATGTTAACTGCTGGACATATTCAACTTTCGTCTTAACTCCTAAATTTCTTGTTGATTGGCTTGTAGAACTGCTACTACCACTACTTTGTCTTCTGGGTCTACTACCATTTTCATGATCAACTCCTTTTATGACTCTTTCTGTAAGAATAAGGCCCGATATTCGACTTTCTCCATCTTTACCTTAACAACGAACTGCTCCAGGTAAATTTAAGCTCGGTTGATAGTCATAAGGTTCTTTCCTAAGTCATTATAAAACATCTCCCCAACTTGTTTGTGCAAGTTGACTTTGTCTACTAAGGGAATGCTGGTTAAGTCTATGGAGACATCTAGATTTTGAAACTGAGGTCCTGTAGGTAGAGACTGTGTTGATGGGTGCAGTAACTTTATCCTCATTTCTTTCTTCTCTAGTTCTATGGCAGCTAGCACCTACGTGTGAGTGGGTGTTAACTGTGAAGCCATGTCTTTATGTAATCTTTCCCTTGCCTTCCTGTTTCTGATCTAAATAGGCATCCATGGTGCCCAACTTGCCCATGTTATATCAACACTGTTTTCTAGATCCGTGATGGCCACCTCTGTTGAGGATGTATTGGAGGCCATTGGTGGGATCTCCAGATTAATCTGGAAGCCCAACCTATCAAAAACTAGCTTTTCCAGCTGTATATCTACTTCCTCGAATTCTTGATTTGAGCTTTGACCCTGATCCTACTCTGGGGTTTGACCCCTTGCCCTTTTATGCACATGCCTTTTCTCCATGTCAACCTCTTCTAATGAGTCAGTTTTCCACTTTTGTGCTTTGCCCATGCTAACTAGGGATTCGATCTCCATCTTTGTATTAAGAGGCCAGGAATCAAAGTTAGCTTTCCATTCAATCTCGGGCTTTGGATCATGTACATAAGTCGAAGCTTTAATCGTTTCTCTCCTTCGGGCAAGGATGCCTCGGGGGTCATAATCCCAAACATCTCCTTTTCAAACTCCATCGCTTCAAGTAGGGCTTCAAGTACTTTGAAAGCTTGTCTTGTGTTTATCACAAAGGGGCCTACAGGTTATCCCATTTTCAAAATGTAACCTTGCTTTGTTGGTACGAAATGAAGCAGGTCTACACTGAGGACTTGTTTGATGAACTCAAGGGAAAACATGCTCATAGGGATGAATGTTGGCAGGTGATATGGAGGGAGTTCACAACCAAAAACCCGAATCTATGTGTAATCCTCATAGAGGTACTAGTCTCATATGGTAGCTTCCTCGTCGAGTTGGAGGAGCTCTCTCTACTGTGGGAAAATTCTGGGAGGCAAAATCCCATGTATAATTATGTAGGCAATGGCCATGAAGGTTGAAATGAACTGAGAGTAACCTTGGGGGTGAGAATTTGGCCTAGGAAAGACTATTGTTCCTCCAAAGGGCATATAGCAAAGTGGTGGACTAGGGTAGAATCAGTGAACGTATGCACAATGGAGACTTCTAGGAAAGTCATAGCTCTTTGGATTAAGAGGGGCGTTATTTCTAGGATTTTAACTTTGGAGGCAGAAACAAAACATTTAGTGTCCCTTTGATATGAGTCAGCCAACCAAGATATGAGCTCGGGGAAGAGGTGAATTGGGGGCACAATTTAGAAGTAGAATCCAGAGATAACAACCCTAAAAGGGTCCTTTCCCCTCACATAATCGTTAAATATCTCATAACGGAAGTCAGTAAGTGAGAATGGGGAAACTGGGTCTACAATTTGGCATTCGAGGTCCATTAAGGGCATGACCTCGGTGGTTTTAACTTCACGAGTGTTTGGTGTTGTAGGCGGCGTGTGCTTCCTTTTACTGTATGAGACAAAACGTAAAAAACATAGGAGGCTAGAGTGTAAGGTTACCTGGAGCCCACAAAAAGGTCTGAAAATGATTATGGAAGTTGTCCGTAGGTTTTAAGAGTAGGTGGTGAGGTGAATCCTGCACAGAGGTCCCAACGGGATGTTTTTTTTTAACTGCGACCGAGTAATCACTATCAGGGAGGTAATTTTAGGGTGACATGGGCTTTTGTAAAGAGAAGGGTGTGGTTGTACAAGTGGCGACGTTAATAGTGGGCAGAGGGAGACACATGACGTTCAGGGATTGGTTTAGGGTGATAGAGGACGGGCTATAATTAAACTTTACCATTTACCTTTTACTTGTTACCTCAACATCATCGACCCAATGAGAGAAGACTGTCTGGCGGGTGGGTCCTACCACATTATGGCGGGCTATGCTATGGATCATACACACTTTATGCTAGTTGCCAGAGAGGATCATGACCTTTGGATGGGCACTGACCTTTCATCGTCGGGGGTCTGCTCCGCAGTTATCTCTCGTGCATGTATGCCGTCAGAGTCGATGTGAATAGTCACAAGATTTGGATTTAGTGTGACCCGAGCTTTGAGCTGTGTGCTTTATAAACGTGAACTAAACCTTTAAAACATTAACCCAAATTCTTTAAAATCTTTTAATTTCTTTGCAAAGCCTCCTTTGATCTTGACCCGATATATGGTATCCTGAGATAACAACATTGGGGAACATGTTTCTTTTACCACCTTATAGGTCTTAGATATCATTTCCATCCTCAGAAGGAACCTTGAGCGAGATGGAGATAACACGATACATAGGAAGGAGACTGATATGTGGAGCTCGTCATGTTCAATGCATAATACCCTGACAATATCTATAAGGTGACTGGATGGAGAGATGATTATATAAATCTTATTGGTGATGACATGTTGATCTAGCATAACATTAACTCTTGTTCCTCAAGTTAAGAGGAAGTGCCCGAGAACTGTCAGCAAAGATTACACAATGTCTCTACTAGAAGGTGTTCCCATATTACTTGAAAAGTATGATGAATTGGAACATAGGTATGAAATATCCCAAAGTTTGATGGAGTCTCATATGTTTATTCTTTTGTAGAAGAGATTGAGTTACATGTACCTAAACAACAAAGGGTACAAGCTGAAGATGTAGCTCTGAAAGCAACTCCTGCATGTTGGTGGGATGCGTACAAGGACAAGATGGAAATTTGGCAGGCATGCATACATTTACTACAAATCAGGGTTAGGCTAGATGTAGGAGACCTTGAACCAAGGTATACTGGATTGATTTACCCTACTACTCAGCGTGAAGGTTGTGTTGCAATGTGGAATGAGAAGAAGATACTAGAGGAAAAATGGGTATATTTGTTTGTGCATACATTGGATACTATCCCAAGGAGCTAGTATACTGAGTTAGAGGCGTGAATAGGAATAAAAAACCAGGGAAAAATGATTGAGATTTTTAAGGTAACATTCATCTTTGAATTAGAGGATACTTTATTCAATAATATCTACAAAGAATAAAAAAAGATCGTTGCATTAGAGGGTCGGACTGCACAATAGCCAGTACCCTTGTGATTTGCGCACAAGCATTCCTAGATAGTTAAAGAATCATGGAGTGTTAAAATATCACAAAAGGATGTGAGGAAGAGGATGACTCGAGAAACTTACAAGTAGCATAAACAAAAGGAATGAATGTAGTAGTAGGTCTAGAGTTGGAGTTTGTAGAATATGCAAGGCATATTGGGATGCACAAAGTGATTATTGGAACTGAACACAACACTAAGCTCGCAATTATTGAGGACTATTGGGATGAGAAAATAGTGGACAAGATTATTGATTTATTGTGCAAATACTAGGGCCTTTTTTCTAACCACATTTTCAGAAATCAAAGGGGATTGTTGGGGAGCTAGAAGAGACAAAATTCACCTCGAAAACTAGACATATAGCCAATAAGAAAAAGACCATACAAACCAAAGCCAATATATAAGTAGAAAGTGAAACAATAGCTAGAAAATATGTTATAAGCTGGAACCATTGCACCATTAGAAGAATTAGAATGGATAAGCCCAATGGTAGTGCAAGATAAGAAGATAGGAAAAATCATAATCTATGTGGATCTGAGGAAGCTTAATAATGCTTGTGTGCATGACCCATTCCCCACCCCATTGACAGATCAGGTGTTGGATAATGTAGGAGGACAAGAGGCTTATTCATTTACCAATGGATTCTCAAGCTATCATCAGATTAAAATTGCACCAAAAGACAAACATAAGACTACTTTTGTGATGGAGTTGGGATCCTTCTAGTATACTGTCACGCCATTTGGTTTGAAAAACGCACCTGTGGTATTCTGTAGAGTTGTGGTTGCAATGTTTAAATATTTTGATCACAAGTTCCTAAAGGTATATTTAGATGTCCGATCAATATTTAGCCTTTTGAAGAAACATATTGAACTTTTGTGCTTAATGCTTGATAGATGTAGACAACTATAGATTTCGTTAAATTTGAAGAAATGTAGATTTTGCTCGGAATTCAGTATTTTGTTGGGTCATGTATTATGCAAACAAGGCTTGTTGGTTAATTCTGCAAAACATGTTGTAATAGTGGGTTTATCTTGACTTACCTTAGTGTGACAATTGCATATAGTTTTAGGTCATATAGGGTATTATAGGAAATTCGTAAGGGGATATTTGTAAATTACAACCCCCTTAGAAAGGATGTTGAAAAAGGAGGTTAGGTTTCGATGGAATGAATAATGTCAATAAACTTTAGATGCCTTAAAGGAGAAATGGGTACTGCACCAATTTTAGTTTTTATTTTTTATTTTTTATTGTAAGGGTTACAAAAGGAGTTTGACGTTCATGTAGATGCATCTTCCATAGATTTGGGTGCAATTTGATCCTAACCAATACAACGGGACATAGATCACCCCCCTTAGATTCGCCAGTAGGAAATTATTAACTACTAAACAAGACTATACCACTACAAAATGAGAAGGCTTGGCAACGGTGTATGTGCTGCAAAAATTTAGACACTACCTACTTGGGTCACAATTCAAGATGTATACTAACTATTTTGTGTTGAGGTACCTCATCAGCAAACCAATGTTGGGGGGATTATGTAGGTGGTTTCTACTCTTCCAAGAATATGACTTTGAGGTAGTTGTGAAACATGGGAGGCTTTGGGCTGGACTTGATCATTTATCACACATTAACAAGAGAATATGCAGGGAATACTGATGACAACCTTCCAAATGCACATTTGTTCTTAATAAACATGGTTGATGAATATTTTGTTGAAATTCTCTAATTTCTTAGCACAAGAGTAGCCCCATCAGAATATATAATAACATAGAAGAAACAATTGGTGGTGAAGTCAATGGACTATTAACTCATAAAAAGTTGCCTATGCAAACTAGGTATGGATGGAATACTTCGTCATTGTGTTGTAGAGCATGAAAATCCTTTGATATTATTAGAAGCACATGAAGGAGTTGCATGAGGACACTATGTAGGAAAAGATACCATGCAAAAGATCTCGCACATAGGTATTTGGTGGTCAACCCTTCATCAAGATGCCAAAGAATTCTCTTAGAGCTATGATGTATGTCAACGGGTTGGGAAACCATCCGGAAGAGATGAAATGCCCTTATTCCCACAGGCGACATTACATGAATTTGACAAGTGGAAAGTAGACTTTGTTGGGCTTATCAACCTACCAATAAAGAGATTAGGGGCTTGGTATATAATAATTGTGAGAAACTATCTTACCATGTGGGTTGAAGCAGAACTTGTCAAAGGCTACAATGCAAAAACAACAACATGGTTCTTGTTTGAGAATGTGGTTAAAAGGTTTGGATTTCCCAGAATACTTATGTGTGATCAAGGCACTCACTTCTTAAAATACAATTACATCCTTAACAAAAAAAAATCAAGTTTACCATCAGAATAGCGCACCCTATCATCCTCAGGGCTAATGGCATTATTGATGCATTTAAAAAGATCATGGAAAAGACGTTGACAAAAGTATGCACTGTAAATTGAGATGACCTAGATCTAAGAATTATAATAGCCCTATGGGCTTACCAGACCACATGTAAGAAATTGAGAGGGAAGACACCTTTAAGACTAGTATATGGAAAAGAAGTAGTGATGCGTATGGAATTTATATTGCCAAGTCGACACATTGCTATATTGGCGAACTAGACTGATTCTAGCGCAGAAGAAAAGAGACAGTCAAAGATGTTGCAATTACAAGAATACCACAAGATGGCAAGATTTCACCAAAATGCACAGAAAGCATGATAGAAAGATTGGCATGTTAGGTGTATAAAATATAAGAAATTTCAAGGAGGTGACTAGGTTTTTTTGCATGACTACAAATTCTTGAAGCATCAAAGAAGGTTTTGAATGTATTGGTTAGGCCTATATTTGATCAAGTATGTGACAGATCTAGGGGTTGCTTATTGGAAAATCTAAATGGGGATCCAGTATAAGGTTTTTTCAATGGAAGTTGCCTAAACTCTATAGGAGTAGTTGACCTTCCACGCGGTAAGGACATTCTGTGCAGTTTAAAAAAAAGGGGTTTTGCTAGAGAAAGTAATTAAAGACTAAAGAGGGGTACTATGCAAAGAAGACATGGAGGCTTCTAGAAAGAAGAGCATTATGCATATAAGCAGGTCACACAATCTCTACAAGTTATAACTACACAGTTTTGCAAAAATAAAATATTTGTTGAGCATTGACACTATGGAAAAAGCGGGATGAGAAAGGAGAAAAGCGCTAGAAAAAAACACCATTGACTATATAAGTTGGACAAAATGGTTGCATAAAGGATAAAAATCCACTTCATTGATAATAGAGTTGATGGAACTTAATGATAAAATCCCTCAAGAGCAAGGAATTTTATAGGATCGACTACTGACAAGATGCCCACTTGTCTGTGGCTACACACCAGTGTAATATACACCTGTAGAATTCAATGTGAAGGAATATTATATTGTGTCTCACAAATTTTGGAGTTATGGAACCTAGAGAACCACACAATATGGTAGGGTGGTATAATTTTCTTCCACTTAGTTGTATGGGTTCATTATGCTTAAAGATCTGAGAAGCATTTGAAGAGCAAAGTGAGAGTTGAGAGAGAGAGCTAAGCCAATAGAGAGTAGGAGTTGCAAATAGAGAATCAAAACAATAACCAAGATGGAAAAAACTAGGGGAGGAGTTTCTCAACCTAAGAAGAAGGAAATAATGAAGATAACAGGGGGATCACAAGCATCTCTTCCCCCTGTACATCACACTGCACTAGGTCAAAACCAACACCAACGCCGTGTCTGACTAGTTCAGTTCCTACACCAACACCAACACCGCTGCAGGGTCAGTTTCCATGTGTATGTGCTACCTAGGAATCCCAACGCGAAACCCATCCATATAACAAAGGACTTGAAGTATCCCATAGTGACACATATGACCTGCTTGGATTTCTTAGACATGGGAGTATGCTTGGCACAATTGAGAATCTTAAGTATTCAAACCATACATTACAAATGTCAAGAAATTTATGGACTTGGTACCATAGAAGTAATTATAGCACGACATGAGCCCAGATGATGAGGTCTTCATAGTAGAACTCTTAGAGTGGGTACAGGTCTTAGAGCAGTAAGGTGTTTTTCATCTACTCAAAATTCCTCATTTTGGTCATAGTGCCAAAATTAATGTTTGTGTGAAATATTTATTGAGTTACATCCATGGAAGTTTCCTTTGGCTGGACAAGCCTATTCCTATTGATATGGATGTGATCTTGAAGAGCACAAGGTTACCCACAATGATCGAAGATCCAGAGCCCTTATTTTTAGACAAAAGTAGGGAGAAACCCACGGTTGAGGAGGTTAAGGAGAAGTATGGAATACATAGAGGTGTGCATGGTTTTGACATCCCAAACATAAATGATTATGTAGTTAGATTTGCAACCCAGGTCATGGCATGAAAACTACTGCGCAAATGTTGAAAAGACAAGGTACCAACAGTAGAAACTGTGGTAATAGGAAAGTGTGAGTATGGGTCAATATGAATTGGGCCACCTCCCTCTTGAACTAATTTCTGATAGGTTTTCAGGAAGCATAGGACAAGAATGTGGCATTCCGTTACACGTGTCTCTTGATTCTTATTTCCCTAGTAGCACGGAGAGAGACAGAGGAGACAAAATTTCCATAAGTGGTGCAAAAGCCATTTTTGGCACCCTAGTATGCCTCATTATGGCATACCATTTACAAGAAAAGCCTGTTGGAAAATAATCTCGCCTTTTATGTTTATAAGGAGGTGGTCAATAAGACAATAGAAAGTATATCACACATACTGCCACAGGTTATGGAAACCTAAAAGGGGATTGCATGATTTAAAACTACCCCACTTTTTATGTTTATTCAACCAAAGAGAGATCCTTCTCAGTGGTGGCTTCAAAGCCATTATAAATTAATTGAAATATAGGTCAAAAACATAATAAATGACTGGGAAGTATATTGGAAAGTTGCAATGGATGATCCAAATGATGTTGAGGACATCGAAAGTAGCAAGGGTACGAAGTGGAAGAAATCTAGCCACAATTTCATGTAAAAGTTAGGACAAGGAGATGACACAGGTGAATCCCAGGAAGAGGACACTGCACATGTCAGAGAGAATTGAAAGTTGAGTTAGACTCTAGCTAAAGGAACTTCACACGTAAGGGTGAAGTGAAAAGTAGTGAAACTATTGGTCACCCAACTCTAGTCATTATCTGAGGATGACTTTGAGGAGAATGGGAACCATGTTGAGAAATATGGGGCCAACAAGTGTGGGTGATTTCTCTTATTTGATAACTGCTTGTGATGTATTTTTACTTTACTTGATTAAATTATTCCTTTGCTTTGTTATTATTAGTGTTCTCTGTCATCAAACAACTACCAGATCATAAAGAAATATGAGACAAAGGACAAAAGATATAGGCAACCAACCAAGGTCAAAACCCCTCCAATCTGAGAGGAAAACCCACATGAATTCTTCTTCTTATAGAATATTCAATTGACGAATTCCAAGACCTAGACCTTTGACCAAGAACTCCTCCAAGACCAAGTCAACTTTGCCTCTTTTACCAAGTCAAATATGGCTAATTCTTCCTTGTCTTCAATTTCGACCCTAAAATACCTTGACTGCAACTTCAAACTTCCTTACTGCAATTTC
This sequence comes from Pinus taeda, assembly GCA_000404065.3. NCBI lineage: Eukaryota > Viridiplantae > Streptophyta > Pinopsida > Pinales > Pinaceae > Pinus > Pinus taeda. The sequence continues at coordinate 10,981 of APFE030868033.1, read as the reverse complement.
AACTTCTTTTCAAATATTTGACCTCTATTACAAGTCTATAATTTTCGGTCTACTTGAAATCTTATGCAATTCTGCACATGTGGTCAGATGAGGACAAATCAACAAGTCTTCTCTTCCTCGCTTGGGATCGCTCTTCTTCCTTATCATTTTAGCATACCAAAACTAACCCTTGATATCTTGTTTCAACCTTCTTAGAATGATTGTAACTTTGATCCTTGTTGCAGCAAATAGTAGCCTTGAATATATCACACGTGTGGAATGTATAGCCCAAAAATAGTCCTTCTAATCTTCGATTTCCTTTTCTTTAGATACTTTCTTATTCTATTGAATATACTTGAGCTTCTTTCTTCTAGATCGAGCTTGATTGATGTCTCCACAAATAAGGTGGAACTCTTCTATATATAGGTATTTGATAACTGCTTGTGATGTATTTTTACTTTACTTGATTAAATTATTCCTTTGCTTTGTTATTATTAGTGTTCTCTATCATCAAACAACTACCAAATCATAAAGAAATATGAGACAAAGGACAAAAGATATAGGCAACCAACCAAGGTCAAAACCCCTCCAATCTGAGAGGAAAACCCACATGAATTCTTCTTCTTATAGAATATTCAATTGACGAATTCCAAGACCTAGACCTTTGACCAAGAAATCCTCCAAGACCAAGTCAACTTTGCCTCTTTTACCAAGTCAAATATGGCTAATTCTTCCTTGTCTTCAATTTCGACCCTAAAATACCTTGACTGCAACTTCAAACTTCCTTACTGCAATTTCAACTTCTTTTCAAATATTTGACCTCTATTACAAGTCTATAATTTTCGGTCTACTTGAAATCTTATGCAATTCTGCACATGTGGTCAGATGAGGACAAATCAACAAGTCTTCTCTTCCTCGCTTGGGATCGCTCTTCTTCCTTATCATTTTAGCATACCAAAACTAACCCTTGATATCTTGTTTCAACCTTCTTAGAATGATTGTAACTTTGATCCTTGTTGCAGCAAATAGTAGCCTTGAATATATCACACGTGTGGAATGTATAGCCCAAAAATAGTCCTTCTAATCTTCGATTTCCTTTTCTTTAGATACTTTCTTATTCTATTGAATATACCTGAGCTTCTTTCTTCTAGATCGAGCTTGATTGATGTCTCCACAAATAAGGTGGAACTCTTCTATATATAGGCTTCCAGATATAGCTTATGGGTTGACTTGTCACTGTCCCAAGGCCGACTTGTCATTTGATGATGCCGAGTTGAAGTTTTCACACTTGACATGGTCTTGGAGGGTCTTTGACTCTATTTGACTACAATAAAAAAAAAAATCTTTGCAATATGTAACATGCCCAAGGGGGGTTTTTCATACATGACAATGATTCATAATCCCTAGAAGCTTTGAATGGGAGCTTGACCTATAAAATAAATTCCTCTTTATCATGAAATCCATGCCTCAAAAACAACAATAATAAATTTATTTTTTCTCATTACATCAAATACATAAAGTCATGATTACACGTGTCGTTATGAAGACCGAACCTAGTTACATATTTCAACATACCAATTCAAGGAGAAGATAAAAGAGGCACTTGAGAAAGTAGTGCAACAATGCCAAAAATAGATGAAAATGAGAACATAATAATAGTTGGAGAAACTATGACAACTTTTGGAACCAAGTAGATTTTCCACAACATGCTCAGTAGGGATAGAAAATATTGTCCAAATAGACGCACAAAGTGCAACCAAAGTGAGAGACAACGCTGACACAGTCCCAACGCTCATTGAAATCAAGAGAGTGTAATGCATTGCAAATATCATCAAAGGCAATGGAGTTTTTGAGTATACATGCAATAATGCACACATGAATTAAGCCATGTGGAATAGGTGTTGTCCCAACTATCATTGGATAGTTTGCATCAACTACAACAAATTGTTACACATGAACTACAATTCCATGAGGATAATTTTTTTTAAGAAAGCTAGTAGAGGAGGTATATAAAAACCTCCCAAAGGCCCCAATGGAGGTGGATACATCAGTAGAGGGGACATTGACAATAAATGGTGAGGCCATTCAAGGTCTTAAGGCTAAAGTTGAGGAGTTGGAGTCACAAATAAAGCAAAGCACTCCACCAGAAGAAAGAGAGTGCAAGGAGAAGGAATATGAAACAACACTAACCTTAGAGCAACTCAAAGGGTTAGAGGAAGAGTGCAACATTATATACGAAGAACGCATGCAAATTTGGACCAAGTTGTTAGAAAGTGAAGAACTGAAGGAAGTTGTGCAGAAGATTCAAACATCATAGGAGAAGGCACAAAATCTCAAGGAAAAATTGAACGTGTTACCAATGAATGAACATAGGTGAGAGTAGATCAACAACAATTGGTGCAAAAGATAGGGACCTTGTACGCAGCATTTAAGGTCACATATTAGATCAAGATGACACATCAACTAGTTAAACAAGCAGTTCAAGAAGGAGAAGAAAAGTTGAAATCCCTAATTACAATAGAGTTGGTAAAACAAAAATAGGGGCAAGTAGAGGAAGTCAAGGAAAAGGTATATACTATGAAATATAAAAGCTTTTTGTGACAACAAAGGAGATATTTCCCTCATTGGACTGCTAGAAAAATTGAGTGGCTCGAGGATGAACCACAAGTGAGTGTTGGGGACCTATTAGAGAAGTGTTTTTGAGTAACAAATTTTAGGAAACACGTAGAATAGCATCACACAGGAAGGACACCATGTAGGATGGCTAGTCGAGATATAACGTGCGGAAATTGCTAAGAGAAGGAACTACACAAAAGTGCAATGTATAAGGAAGGTCTTTGGGTTAATCTTATCTTAGTCAAAACCATTCCTAGTTTATCAACCCATAGTAATATTTGCTAGCCCATAATAATGATTTACTAATAAGGGGTTTTTTGTCGGCTTGGGTCCAAATGTAAACCTATAAATAGATCAAGGCCAATGGGTAAGAGACACACATAGATACATAAATAAACATATACAAACAAACAAACACACACACAGACACACATATGTGTGTGTTGGGGATATGGTGAAGTATGTTTTTACACTGTAACAATGAATGATCTAATACAATCATTGAGCCGAGAGGGGTGTGATTGTAATGAAAGATCCATAGTAATAATAAAAAGATCAGTTTTATGGCCTATTATGTTTGTTACATGGTTAATGACTTGTCTATTTTTCACGGTTAATGCTGCTTTGAAATGTATGCATGATGGTATTAATGCGTAGTTTCTGAAAATTGCGTTATACTTAATTTTTTTTTTTGAATAGTAATAAGGATATGTTGAATATTGGAAAATCGAGTAACTATAGCTTAAGATCCCACTCTCCTTCATCATTGAAATTTTTTTCAAGTTCCAATAGTTCCCCATAGATGCCTAGGGTGAGACTTCACCTACTTGTAGGTGTTGTTAAAAGGGTCGATATTTATAGGGGTTTTGTTGGAAAATTCTCCTAAACCCCGAGTCAACCCCTTGCATGCCAATAGTCCATTCTTGTGGCATATGAAGCACATGCTCTTACTCAAGTCCTACTTCTTCTTTGGATGTAAGGTGGACCCCTTACTTTTACCCTTATTTCTAATGCCCCTTCCTTTTTCTTTTTCACCTCATTTAAAAGGGCGGGTTTCTCATCTCCTCCCTGCTTAACAACTTTGCACTCCTCCTAAGCCTCTTCTATGATGCAATCATTGTAAACCCTCCCAAAACTTTTAAGGTTATATCGAGCATAAATACACTTGACAAATTGTTCCCAATTATTTGATAAACCATTCAACACGTTATTAGCTATCTCTTCATTAATCACCCTTTCTCCAATTGCTGGAAGCTAATCATTAATCTAGGTGATGATCATGAGGTAGTAACATTTTTAGATTTGAACATCTGCACAAAATGAGCTTATTCTTTAATATTATTTCCTTGTTTATGTCATTCTTCTGATGAACTACCATCTACTACAGATGTATCGATGAAGAAAGTATTTGGCCTAGAATTTCCATGCAATCCTAGTGATTATGCTAGTAAAAAGGCATGAAACTCATGAGAAGTCCTTTTCAAACTTCACAACAAACTCATCCAACTTAGTTTTTGCTAATGTTGCTACTGGTTGCAATTTTCCCTTACCTTTCTTCTATTATAGACACTAAGATGCATAATATCTGCTCTTGAGGTATATGAAGCAATTGATATTACTCAAGTCCTTCTTCTTCCCTGGTTGTGAGGTTGACCCTTACCTTCTTGTTGGAACCTTTTCCCTTACCCTTTTTTCACCTGTCTAACAAGGGAAAGATTCTCATCTCCTTGTTAGGATATTCCGACACATAGGAATAGTTAAGTATAACTTGGTCTAGTATAGAGTTAGGTAAAGTGTGTTTCTTTACTATGTACATTTGTAACTTACAATCCGACGGTCACGCTATGTAGTGATCCGACGGTTCATTCTCTCCTCGGTATTACCGACACTTGATCCGTGGCTTGACACCCGATTGGTCCATGAATTCTATTTAAAGCGCATGGAGGGTCATTTGTAGGTTAACCGTGCATGAGAGAAGCTTATGTAAATTTTCATTCTTTTATTAATAAATTGCCTGTAGTAGCCACGTTGGCGCAGGCCGTGGACTGTTTCCTCTCTGAGGGTTTTAACCACGTCAAAATACTGGTGTATTGATCTGTGATCTGTTTGTGAGCGGTGTCCTTTTGGTGTTCTGTCTGAGGAACTTACCCTGTATATTCCTACATTACCCCATCTTGAAAACTAGCAAAACAACAAGCACTCTCCTTGTTTTCAGCCACTAGCTTGTCGATAGAAAAAATATCCACATCCATGAGGTCTTCAAAAACATGCTCTTCTTCATAATTTTCTTGTAATACTAGGTGGCTATTACATGGAACATTTTCACTGTCCATAGCCTTTATGCATGCAAATTCAAAGCTTTGATTTTCACAAGATTCTTCTTGAAATAATAATAATTCAAAAGATGAATGGGTTGAAGAACAAATCAAATGAATATCCTGACCTTCTACTTGGTCACTTAACAATTGGCAAGGCTATTTAATATACCCATCAAACTCAAGAGAAGAGACGTGCGATTTATTATCAATAGTATTGTTTGCTTCACTGCCAGCAAAAGGAGAAAACTTTATCTATTGAAAATCTTCCTGAAAAAAAAAATAAAAAATAAATAAATAAATAAATAAATTCCATCATCCCTATTTTTAGACTCATAACTAGCTGAAGGGGAAAAACTTTGATTGTAAAAATAATCTAAATAATTAGATATTGGATCATTGAAAACTGAAAAAGGTTGTTGCAATTTTTGGATGAAGGAGTCTTCAGTGTAACAAGAAACGGAGTCCTCAACTATATCTGGAGGTTGCTGCCAAGTTATGCTAGCTTCAACTTGCTCTTTTTCTTTCCTAGCAATCTTATAATTTTATCTCAACAATTCAAATGTAGCATAACATAAAGGTAGAGAGTTATCATCAGAAAAATCATTATTTTCTTTATGTTCAAAACTATATGACTACTCACTTGATTCAATATTTTCATCATATTCTTCATTGTTTTCATAACTAACACATGCAAGTAGATTGCTTTCCTCAAATTGATGAGATTGAAAATCCTCTTGTTGAGAACATGCCACTAATTTCTCTTCAGGACTGTCTTCAAATGAATAAATAAAACAACCATTTTCTAACTTATGGCGCCATAAATCAACAAACTCTCCATCTTCTACCAAATCTACTTGGGAAGGAATTCTTCTTTGTTGCCCTCTAACAGCAGTTTTGTTTTGCATAATGAATGTGTCCATCAACCTTTCCATGGTTTTCATCAATGTATCTAGCTTAAGATATGACAATGGAGAAAGATCTTCCTTAACCGCTTCCCTTCTTTCAACTTCCATTTTGGCTTTTTTGATCAACAAATTTGCTTCCACATCAACAACATTTTTCTGCATATCCTCCAAAGTGGCAGAATTCCTCACTCTAAGAAAATAGGCAAGATCGGCATCCAAACCATTTGGATAATGAAGCACAGCGAAACATGGGGGAGGTTTTACATTAGTAGGTATGGAATCATATACACTATTAAATCTGGTTTAGAAATATTGGACTGTCTCACCAAGCTGCCTCTTTAGATTCCTATACTCATCCATAATCTGAAAATCGTTCTTTTTAACCTCCCATCTATCAATGAAAACTTATTCAAACTATTGGAAAAGAGAAATACTTCCAGGTGCCAAACTTCTATACCAATCTCTAACTTTGACATCTTCATGATCTACTTCCTCAAGGTCAATGAAGTCAGTGATTTTGTCCACATGCTTTCTTGTTGTGATCTTACCTGTACCATCAAATTGAGGTATCCTCTTATCATAATTCTGTTGTAACTCATGCAAAAGGGATGGAAAATTTAATGAGGCATATTGGGCAGCATTCATGTCTGAGGTCTGAGATGAAGTTGTAGTTGTACCAACTAGACTATGATTATCGTTTGAATCTTTGTTCATCACAACCAATACTAAAAGGAGATGCATTTTTAGCTTCAAGGGAATGATATGTACTTCGATAAGGGGACTCATGTGCAGATTTGCAATCTAAATTTGAATTCAGCATATAGAAGAAATTCTTTGGACATTTTTAGGAAAGGACATGAAGAATTTGATAAAACATGATATTATACACTGAACAAAATTCAAGTTTAAGTATATAACTTTCACATAATATCATTTCATCCTTTTGCTGACAATATATGTTTTTCTCTAAATCTGATTTGAATTTTTTTGAAGTCACCAGGTGAACGGTTTAGCCTTCCTAATTCTGACTATTGTTCACCATCAACAACCAAATCTGAAAATTTGAAGATCTTTCTTGAAGAAGATAAAACCTTTCGATCCCTAGCAACGATACCACTATGTAATCCCTCCATAAATCCCTTTAGGCTAAGGAAAGGTCCATAGAGGTAACCACAAATTGCTCTCGGCTAGCAAACTGACCCTTCTAGCCAGAGGGGGCTCCCCCAACTAATGAAAACTAAAGATTTGACTTTCTAGCACACAGAGACCAGTTCTGGAAATGTTTGGATTTTGATAATGAAGGTGGTACAGGATTCTACGAAAAACTATTGACAGTAATAGTGATCTCCCTATTGTGACATGTTGATGTATTTCCATCCAACTTCATATATGGAGGCTTAATTAGTACAATTTTTGGAATGAATAACGAAATTGTAGTATAGAAAAGGTAAGAGTATAAGACATTTATCAAAAGAGAAGAAATAAATAACACTTATCACTATAGTTAAGATCAATGATCATCAAGAATAAAATACAATACTTTTAAAGGCATACATATTTCACTTGCTACTGAAATATACTCAATTTAGTCAGGCATGAACATATAAAATGAATTCAAGTATAACTGTCCCCTACACCTTTAAAACAATGTGAAGAAAACCGACAAGAGAATGACATATAAATTGAGAGAGAAAAAAAAAAAAAAAAACTTATTCCAAAAACATTCATAGCATAAGAATCTCCATAAATCGACTGGAACCCCTTCAACATTCAGGTATGTTCATTAAAACCAAATCACAAGCATGACTGCAATAACTCCTCTAGAAATTGATAACCAACAAAAACCTTCTTTGTCTTCATTTATGAAAAAATATAGTAGATACATGGATCAAAATATGTTCAAGTTCACTGCATCTACTATCCCACAGAGGATCGATTCAAAACTGGAAAAACATAGTAAAGTATTGTTTTTTTACATGCTTTTCACCCAAAAATAAAACATAAAGCATATTTTTGTCCTTTTAAAAGCCAAAACAAACTATTTTAATACAAATTATCTTGGAAAAGTCTTCGAACTGATAAAACTTACTGAAATAGCAAAAAGCATAAAAGTTGTCTTTCTGACTGTTGAAAAGCTGCGCAATGCCCAAAAATTCATCCTTCTAGAAATGACATGTGGCAAGAAGCTGATGCGATGAGATGTACACCACATATGATCCACACTAGCATCTTCAAAACCTGACTAGTGGACATCGTATTGTTTACGTGAGATAGTCAGAGCATGGGCTGCATAGTGAGTGCGCAACACCTAATACTGTCAGCAGAAACTACGAAAATAGGCCACCATTGGACGCGTGTAACTCCAAAGATATAAAACTTGTGTAAAATATGAAATTTTTTTTGTAGATGAGATTGTGTGTAAGAAAAACCTCTCTCAGTTTATTCAAGGTCTTCCCCCAAGCCTCAGAAATTGCTCTGCAAAACCATGACTAACACAGAGTATTTGTGTAGTTTGAAATGTAGGCTTTTAAGATGCATTTGAATCTCTTGATCTCTGACACCTGTGTAATACTTGGAAGAGGTTATTATGCTCTGGTATGTGCTTAAGAAAAAGCTCTTTCAGTTTTACAAAATTATCCTCCATGTGGTCAGAAACCATTCTACAAAATAGTGACTAAAACAGTCAATTTTAGAGGAAATTGCATTGCAAAGTGTAGAAGCACTCCATGCTTGGCATGAGTGTAGGGAGTATGGGAAATTATTAGGGTGTAGGGGATGTGTGAATGATTAGTAATAGAGGAATTTAAGAGAATAAGGGATTAAGGGGATGAGAAGGAAGGAATAAGGAGATAAGAATAGAGGGAAAAGTAATGATGTCTAAAGAGGGAACAAATTGGAATATTTTATGAATGTATTGTTTTAACATGATTCCTTTAACTGTAGACACCCTATCAATATTCAACATCCTCACTCAACAGTTTGTTACAACATTTTTCAATGCTCATATACCCCTTCCCATGACTAACTTTAATGACCAAAGAAATGACAAAACCCAACTTGACTATCCAAACAGTGATAGGTCAAATTTATGATAGTGAAAACATTTATGAATGTGACCCCCTCCAAGACAAAAAAAAATTGATATTTCGAAGGATTTCAACTTAATAAATTAACCTACTCTAACATATGTCAAAAGTCACGTTAGGTATAACTGTTGGTAAGAATGTTGGCATTGATGTCAACCATACAACATGGATGTTTGTGGCAGCAGATGTTGGCTTTGATGTTCCCTAGCCTAGATGTGATGGTAATTGGGCTATTTTGATGTGCTTGATGTGTCAAGCTCACAGAGGGTACCATAGTTTCTATAGTCTCTTGTAGAGAATCATCACACTAGATGGCTTATTGGAGAAGCCATAAAAATATGACTATGATGGTTAGGAGTCCCAAAATTTGGAGGAGGTTATGCCTCAAGAGATCAGCTCATATATTCTTGGAATTGGCACAGTTGGTTAGTGCTCTGAAAGATATCTCCAATAGTATGTGGAACCTTGCAAAATGCATCCAAAGAGGTAATTCTAGGAAGAAGAAGAAGATCCAAGGTGGAAATAATGGAAGAGAGTTCAAAGCCATTTTTCAGGTAGTAGCTGGGCTCAAAGACTGCTCAGAACTTCTCCACTGGAAAGTTCTTTGAAAGGGATTTCCGACTGTATGTGGAAGTTCAGGAATGACCTCTTGGATCAAACGTTCTGGATTTCTGAACTCAGGGTCTTGAAGTCCTCAGCAGGTTGAATTTCGGATCTTGAATTTCGAAAGGATGGTCATATCGAAATCTCAGAGCTTTGGGAGGCTGAAATATCAGAGGTCAGAATTTGGTGGGTCGGAGCAGGTTGGAACCTCAGGACCGTAGAACATTGGAACCTGATTTCAAAAGATCAAAAGCATATCGAGACATCGAAAAAGTTGAATATCAGAAGTAGACAAGAACACTTGGAACCCTGGTATATTAGGATTTCAGAACCTTGAAGTTTCGTAAGTCCTTATCATTTGAATTTTTAGAAGCACCGAGGTTGTGAGGTGTAGGGAATTAATGAAGAAATTCATCGCAAAACCAAAGGACCGAGTGACCCTTTTCTCTTTCCTCTAATAGGACAAATGGCATCATTTTAATGGTCCTCAGGAGTTGACAGTGGCATATGACATCAGCATAACATGGTTGTATGGAGGACATGTGGCATCCATATTCAGCAAAATCAATTGGCCTAATGGCGCAAATCCAAGCGACGCATGTCACCACTATGGAGGCGCCATGTGGATATGATGAAAAGAGCATGATGTCATTCAGCAGGTTGGAATTTCGAAGGTTAGATTTTTCATAACTCCGTTATCATTAAAATTGGTAGAAGTTCTTATGCTAGGGGCTCCGATAGTGTTTCCACTTGGTCACGAGGAAACGGATAGAACCAAGGGAACAAGGAAGACCTTCGCACCTAAAGTGTTATGAAGATTCCATGTGGGATATATTTCAGAGGCTGGATATTTCAGAACTTCTCCATAATTTAATTAAGAGGAAGTCCCGATAAAGGAGTTCCGATGTGGACCAATTCTTAGTCTTGGGAGACCCAAAGGACCAAGGGCGCAAAAGAAGGATAACATCAAAGGGCTATAAATTATTTTGGAGGTCAAAATTTCGAAACTTTGTTCTAACCGAAATTTTTGAGAAATTCTTGATATGTAGTGCTCTGATGTGGATTGGTGCTTGGTCATAGGAAACCTAGAAAAACAAGGGTGTAGAAGTGAGAATTAGCACTGAGGTGCTATGGAGTATGTCATGCGGAAAGAGTTATGTTTGCGGACAAACCTAACCTCCCTAGGAGTCTAAGACTCTCTAGTGACAAACAAACCAAACAAGAACAATCCTTCTCTAAACACACATTATTCTATGAGAGATCAAGTGTTTTCCGATCTTACCTTAGGTCCAACGCTTGTTGTAGTTGTCCAGCCTTGCTGATCCAGATGAGCTCCTCCTTCACTTTAAGACCTGCATACACTAACAAAGCAAACGATTACATAACACCTGAATAATTCATAAAACAAAGCATATTCATCACATAGACCAAGGAGTACATGAAATAATTCATTAACAACAAATCATTGAGAAGA
>APFE030868030.1:0-19501 GCA_000404065.3 Pinus taeda | reverse complement strand
GAGAGAGAGAGAGAGAGAGAGTTGGAGGGCGAGATAGTGGGAGGTAAGAAGAAAGAAATAGAGAGAGAAAGGTGGAGAGAGAGAGAGAGAGAGAGTTGGAGGGCGAGATAGTGGGAGGTAAGAAGAAAGAAATAGAGAGAGAAAGGTGGAGAGAGAGAGAGAGAGGGAGAGAGAGAGAGAGGAGGAGGAAGGAGGGATAGATAGATATATTGGAGAAAGAGAGTTTATGTTTTGCTGATTATATAGAGAGAAAAAGGGAGATAGAGATATACATGGGAAGTTAAGAGAGAGAAGAAGAGAGATATTGAGAGAGTGAGGAAGGGATAGAGAGATTGATATATATGGAGTGAGAGAGCATGTGTGATTGGTGGCTTGAAATAGAAAGACAAAAAAGGGGAGATGTAGGGAGATATAGATATATATGAAGGGGGCGGAGAAGGAAAAATATTACTTGTACTAGATGCATTGATTTCAGTGTAGATTTTCTAATTCTATTTGCTTGCTTGCACTAGATGCATTGGTTTTAGTGTAGATGTTATTTTCTAATAATATTTGATTGCTTGCACTAGATGAATTGATTTCAATGTAGATGATTTATAATCCTATTTAATTGATTACACTAAATGCAACATTGATTTCAGTGTAGATGGTGATTTCTAATCCTATTTGATTGCTTGCATTAAGTGCACTTGTTTCAATGTAGATGTTGATTTCTAATAAAATTTGATTGCTTGCACACTATGAATTGATCCAAATGTATATGATTTCTAATCCTATATCATGGCTTGCACTAGATGCATTGATTAAAGTGTAGATGATGATTTCTAATCCTATTTGATTGCTTGCATTAGATGCATTGATTTCAGTGTAGATGGTGATTTCTTATCCTATTTGATTGCTTGCACTAGATGGATTGATTTCATTGTAGATGGTGATTTCTAATCATATTTGATTTCTTACATTTGATGCATTGATTTCAATGTAGATGTTGATTTCAAATTTGATGTAATTGGATGTATGATGGTACATTAATTTTAAAGTGATTGGATTAACATTGTGCATTGATTTCAATATAAGCACAAAAAAATATTGACAATGTACATTGATTTTTGTGTTATAGTAATTCAACCTACTAATATTGGAGAGAAAGAGGGACAAGGTATGATGTTTACCACAATAACCTTAGCTAAAGACTTAAATGGCTTATGATTTAACCTGTCTTCTTCATATAATCGATATGAAAAATGAGAAAAGTAACAAGGGTGACAATAAGAATAGTAGAAGAAATAGTTTGAGATCAATCACAATGAAGACTATTTATAATTGACTATATTCTTATTATTCACATTTTCTATCATTCAACATTATTACATTGTTAGTTTACATTCATACTTTTTTATTTCATCAGTTGTCATCATTAAACTTATTAACAATATTTATCATCTCAACAAATTGAGGTAACTAAGATAATTTAAAATTAAAATGACTAGACTAATCTTAGACAAATTTAGCATATTTAAAATTATTATATTAATATTAAATGAACTTACATATTATTGATAAAATTAATCATCTGTTCGTTATATTTTTTTGTCTGCACACAACTGAAGGTAGCCTAGATCCATCTTAACTCCATATCTATCGAGCTCTGAAAGGGATCAAATCTCTCCAGGTGCAAACCTTTCCTGAGGTTTTGCACTCAAAAAAAAGGTTTGCACCTCGAGAGATTTGATCCCTCTTGGCGCTTGATACATCTGGAGCTAAGATGGATCTAGGCTGGTTATAATTATCAATTATTAATAATTAAATCAGCCTAGGTCCATCCTAGCTCCTATCTACCAAGGGTGGAGAGAGATAAAATTTCTGGCAGTGCAAACCTGTTTTAGAGTAAAAAGAGATTTGATCTTTCTCCATGACTGGTAAATCTCGAGCTAACATGAATCTAGGCTTCTTTACCAACATTTAATTAATATGTACCCGTAAGTTATTGTAGGTTTTATCGTTAATTCAAATGAGTTAGAGTTAGAGAATTTTCCCAAAAATTGTGTAATAGTGGGAGTAATCTTATTAATGGGAAAATATTGTGCATCGACATGATCTAACTCTTTCTAGTTAATCAATAACTTGTAATAATTTCAAAGGAGTAGTAATGGAGTGTTACTGCTATTACTAATTGGAAAATAGATTTTTCATTAACATCTAATTATCTATCCATATTGTTTTACATTGATGTGTAATTATTTAAATACTTTCTAGAAATACATTGTGTGGATGGTTTTGAAATGTTTCATAATTCTAGTGGACATTGGATTCATCATAAAATGCAAATGAAACTAAAATATTAAAAATGTGTAAGGCTGAAAAGGTTATGCAAGTCTGAAAATAATGTTACTAACCTATAACTAATGCTCTTAAGAAGATTCTTAGAGTAAGATCCATATGATACTTATTTGAAGTATGAAGGAACCATTGTGAAACATTTGATATTTAGAGTGGAGAATCTATCAAGCATCAAGGGCACATGAAGATAAAATTAGAAAAGAGTGTTAGTGACAAAGTTTTTTTAGAGTAAACTACAAAAACAAATAGTAATTTGAAGTGTTGTAGTGGTTCTAAAAATTTATTAAAATAAATACTTATGAGTTAGGCTTTCATAATGCTTTGATGTAGTTCTTTTGGATCCATCACATTGAGATATTTTGGACTCACTAGTGTGGTTCATCATGAGGACACTAATGATGAACCACACTATCAAGTTGGAAACTTGGCCTCAAAATTTCTCACTATAATGGATCCCTAAGAATTACATCAAAATAAATATTACCGATAGTAAATATTACAAATGACTAATTAACTTTGCCAAAAAGAGTGACACATTGTTTTCTTTCTCATAATATTAATTAGTCATTTGTAATATTTACTATTGTCAACATCTAAATAGAATGTCCAAGAGTTAATTAGTCATTCATAATATTTACTACTATTAACAACTATATAAAATCCCAAACTCTTAATTTTTCAGTCTCAATATTTATTACTATTAACAACTATATAGAATGTCCAACTATTAATTAGCAATTCTCAATATTTACTATTGTTAACTACTATTAACAACTATATAGAATGCCAACTCTTAATTAGTGATTCTCAATATTTATTACTATTAACAGCTATATAAAATGTCCAACTATTAATTAGCCATTCTCCATATTTAGTATTGTTAACAACTATATCAAATGTCCAATCGTCAATTAATCATTATTAATATTTACTCTTGTTAAGCACTAGGCCACATGCCCACTTGTAAAATCATCATTCTACAAGCTTTTGTTGACATACATGCAATAAAATATATAAAAATATATATTATATAAAATTCACTCCCAAAATTGCTCCTAACCTTAGAGATTTTGAAAATGTCACTCGTTGCTCCTACTTCCACTTTGAGTTCCCACATCTATTCTTGCTTCATGCTTTCACTCTCACTTGTAACAAACCTTTCCCTAGAACAAACATGCATCACATGACTAATACCTATATGATATATGTCTAATGTGTGTGCTAATAGTTTTTACCTATTGCTAAGCTAGTGATCCTCCCAATGCTGGGGCAGTAGAGAAGACAACGTTTATTTAATCTTCACCCTTTCCTTACATCATTGATCAATAGGTTGAATGAAAGTGAAGGAAGTAGTGATACCGGCTATTGCTTGGTAGAGGTAACATGCATGCCACAAGATATAGTGAAATAGAATATTGTTTAGAAGAGGGTGCATGCATGCTAAGGGCACACATGACACAACTTTAATTAATTCTAGTTTAGATGTTGTTACAAATTTACCAATTTCAGTTTTGGATAGATACTTTTTATTATTAGATCTTTCCTTTTGTTATTTTTAGTATGAATCTTCTATTCTTACTAAGAGGTTTCATATCCTTATTCAATTATAGTACTTATGCGTGAGAAATTCCCATCTTAGGTAGAGGAAAAATCTTGAGGAAGGGATATATGATTGCATGCTCCATTTCATCTTTTGATGGAGACACACTTACTTGGCACTCTTACCATGCAACTATGGTATGTGATAAGGTTAGGGCTATTATTTGAAAAAGTCCAACCAAATGGGATTTTTCATGTGCCCATATTCATTGTACTTTCTCTTCTCTTCCTATTCTATAAGCCCGATGAAAGGTGTGCCATTATGTTGGTTATTGAGGTTTTATTTTGAACTATTGTAGTGTATGTTTTTCAGTATTAAATGGAAGATAGATACAATTGAGAGTTCAAATCTATGCACTTTTTATTTCATTTTTTTCGCAGTATGTATTTGTAGATCAACCAACTTATATCTATCTCTTTTTTATTGAAACTTTCAAATTTTTAGCTACCTAGGATTTAGGTTAATATTTGTAGGTGCATAATATGCTTACCATTGTTAATGAATAATAAGGGATATATATATATATATAAAGGGGTATAAAAGATGTTAATGAAAAAATGGATACATACAATATCTAGTGAAAGTAGGGGTTTTTTAAATTGGCAAGGTGTATTGTGTTAGTATTGGTAGGGGGTTAAATAAAGTGATTTTTAGAGGTATTTTCTAATATGTAGTCAAATTACGTGTATTGTTTAGTATGCCATGAATGCGTGTGCTATGTAAGAGCTTCATTGAGTGAAGCCCACGTGGCCAACACCAGTGGGCATCCACAGGGAAACGGCTTGTGCATATGTTGTTGCCTCAAACTCTCTAATCCCCACTACCATACCCAACGTCCAAAAACAGATTAACATGGTGAAATGATGATTATTATAAAACTTAGCTACCTTCTGATGGTCTCAATTCGTTCACATCGCTTGGGGTGGCCATAATGTTTCTATAACCACACATCATTCCTCTTGTTTAGATCATCCGACCTTGGGCTTTGTACCATCTACCTGTCCTGCTCCCGCACTTATTATCTCAATGTGCACCCCCATCACGAACATTATAAAATTATTATGCATTAATGATAATTTAATATTAATCATTTTCATATGAAACCAACAAAATATTTTGAATAAAATTCGTCTAGAAAACTTTTGTGTAAAGTGTGAAAGGAGAAATGGTTGTATGAAAAATTATATATGAAATTGAAAAACATGGAACTACAATGTTTTAGAAACACATTATGCTTATTATAAAAATGTAGACATTTGGTTCTTCTATAACTTAATCCATGTATATATCTACAAATAAAGATGAAGGAAATATGAGGATATTATTGATCTCTATCTCAATTAGCATAGAAATGGAATATCCTTAATCATGGATTACTATTATCTCATCACAAATGTTGTGAGTAAAATTTGTTCCCCATCATGTTCTCTTTAACAATGACTTCCCCCTAATCTTCAATCTGTCACAAGTTATTATTCAAAAAATCTTCTATGTGGTAACATTAATGAGTTAACACTCATACAACCTTACCTACCTAGCTCCATATTCCTTGGAGGCATGAATAAGATGTTGTACTTGTGGAAATTAGTGTGCAAAATAATCCCAATGTTCAAAGTTGACTCTATAAAAAAAATTCCAATATCATTGAACAAATATTGTAACACCTCACCCCACATTTACCCTATTTAACTTGCTCACCAAGGCAAACATGAGATAAGACTTACTATGCATCACTTGATTTCCAGGATGCACTTATGGAAAATAGGATCCACATGTCCATAATTAACTACAAACAACCCATGACACATGATCCAATAGTTATCAACCTAAGATGAACTAACATTATTTCATTTCAGTTTTGTTTTATTAAATTTAACACAACTTTCTATTATTGGCAGTTTTTTAGGTCCTAAACTTTCGAGGTCATTTTGAGGGTCTAAATGAAATTTTCATAGAAAACAGAGATATCGGAAAGCGCCACAAAGTGTTTTGTAGATTCTTCTTTTAGACCCCACTGGAGATATTCAAAATGAGGTATTATGATAGAGAAATGGACATCATATGCCAAAGTTATGAAATTGAGAAGTTGGGAGTCGAAATTATTCATTTATACAAACACTGTGTGATTATGGTAGTTGTAGGTCATGAATGTGTTGTTTTTCCATTGTTTTCATTAGTTCATCATATATTCATTAAGAAGGCTTATTAACCCCTCACACTAGTTGCAATGAAACAAAGATTACTGCATGCATTCATATAAATCAACCACGAGTCATCAAACCATGAATTAGATCTAGATCAAGAGCATGTCATATAATAATAAATATACCATGCATGTAACCAACATTTAACTAGAATGAAGTCACGACAACTAGTAATATAAAAAATAGTAAATCAAAACTTAAGCTCATTGATCATAAATAAATAATATCACATATTAACATCTGCCTAGTACCAACCAAGTCAGGGACTTCCACGTACCACCCGACCATAGACTGGGTTGAACTAATTCTCTCTTTCAACCAATCATCCCAATGCCATATTCCAATCCTAAATGAAGGATTACAAGGGATAAATGAAAACATAACCAAATAGGAAATCTAGAGGTTGAATTGCCTCCACCCTTAAGCCAGAGTGGTATCACCTAAACTAGTCCATAGATCACTAAAACCGACACAAGCTTGGATGCCTCAAAATTTCTTCACCATACCTAGAGGAATTTGGTTGTCTCTATCCACCTGTTAAGGGCTTCCCAAAGAAAACCATCTCCATCCCAAACCTTGGGATTTTCTTGAGACCACCTCAACCCAAATCCATAATCTACCAACAATCCAAAGCTCAATCAAATAGAGCACCCACTATGTCATGGCTATCCAAGAAATGGCATAGGCAAGATTGTACACCACTGCCAATTTAGGAGAATCACATGCCAATGATAGAAAAATAACCAGCAAGTCAAATGCATGAACCATGCATTCAAATCCCAACAAGATAGTCATACATGCAACCTGTTACCTAAAAAATCCTTCAGTTAGTTGCTCTCTCTTTGCTTGATTTCTTCCCTTGCTTACTACTATATAATTCCTATTGTGCTCCCTTTCTTTTCCTTGCTTGTCCATTTCTTGCTAGTTGGTGTCTTCCTTATGTCCAACTTCTCTCTCCTCATTTCCTCACCTTGTCTAAGCGAGAATGCAAGAATGTCCAAGAGTGTGTTAGAATGTTCTCTCCTATTTTCTTTTCTTTTGTTTTCCATTTTCCTTCAATTTCCCTTGCATGCATATTATTGTTTCTTCATCTTCCTTTTCTCTTATTTTCCTTTATTTCTTGAATTAATTGCCATTTACTTTTCTTTTCCCTTTGTCAATGTTAATGCCAATTTCCACATGCAATAAATCATTAACCACAATCTATTACCAATGTAATGTTTTTCCCTTCATTTGACTTGGAATATGTGTCCCGTGACCTAGGTTTTATTTTTTCCTATATAATTCCCATTTATTACATGGAATATAAACCAGGTCTATTACAAATATCTTCCTTATATAAATGTTTATTAGTTCCATGGATGAAATTGGAACCATTATAATACTTTGAGGGAGAGGGATCCCAATAAAAGTTGCACCAATAAAGGATGATCCTATAATGGTGGCTATGTGATGTCTTCTGCACCTAAATAGTGAGAGACTTGTCAAACCTCTTGGTAATTGGGGAAGGTTTTGGAAGGGCCTAGAGTGGCGGGGAAGTGTGAGGTCCCCTATTGTGTCAAGTGGAATATGTGGTACTTCTTGTTATGGGGGAAGGGTATATGTATCAAAGAAAAATCACATACATAAAAAAATAAAAACAAGTGGTTACTTTCCCTTTAATCTATGTTATGTGATCAGTCAAACAAGGAAAATGGTTTTTGTTTGTTTTTTCATACGATAAAAGATCCTATTAAGACCTATTTTTCCTTATGAGTCTCAAAGTAAATGGGCCTTCTGGAGGTATCTTTTATGGCATATATTGGAGCTACATCCCGAAAGAACTAGTGATGCTTCCAAAAACCAAAAGAATCAACAAAGGCAATGAATGAGGCTTTAGTGCTCCCCACATCTCCACATATTGGGAAAGGATGCCCTATATTTGGCCACTAAGATACCTTTGTCCCACAGGATCAATCGAGTCCTTATATTATTGGTAATTGATTACCAGTATCAAGCATTATACATGTCGGGTAGCCCCATATGGTACCACACACACTAGAACTAAGTTGAACTCCCTCTGAATCAAATCTTTGGCATGCTCGTGTAGCCTTTTCTGTGGAATGATGAAGGATTTGAAACACCCTACAATTCAACTTCTATGTTTCAAAAATGTAACATGACCATGGCACCTTAGGGGATGCATACCCCTAATGGTCCTAACCTGAACTATAAATTATTTTTTGGCCCCTATGGGCAAATCTAGTATGTTCAAGTTATGGCTAATTTTAGGAGTCTTTCTTCACTAATGGTGTGAAAAATGTAATATAAAACTAAGCTAATTACAAAACCTTCCAAAACTGGATGCCCTTTGTACAAAATTTAGAGGAGCTTAATGTGTGAAGTGTAATATGTGTGCAAGT
Organism: Pinus taeda; assembly: GCA_000404065.3. Classification (NCBI taxonomy): domain Eukaryota; kingdom Viridiplantae; phylum Streptophyta; class Pinopsida; order Pinales; family Pinaceae; genus Pinus; species Pinus taeda. The sequence continues at coordinate 10,955 of APFE030868030.1, read as the reverse complement.
GGTAAAGTGAACATACAAAGTGTGAAAAGATGTCAATACGTGATGATACTTTACAATATTCTCTACTTACACTAAGTTTTGGTTTTTCCTTTCTTGAAAAGAAATAATATGTGGATAGTGGGCCACTTACTTCCTATTACACTATGTGTTCCTAAAGGGAGAAGGAAAAACCAAGTTCTTTAAAAAAAAATCCATATGCAAGCCCAGGATATTCCAAGACATGCAAGGGAAGTAGGGGATGCTCCCTTTCTTTAGAAACACTTGTTCCTATTCCAAAAACTAATGAAATAAAAATGATTTGGTTAGTCAAAAAATATGTGTTGATAATGGGCCACTTTACCCTTTATTAATTAAGTTATGTGACTTGTGAAAAATAGAAAAATAATTTGAAAACCATGTGTGGATTATGGCCACTTACTTTTCCTCTTTACTAAGGTATGCGTTAAATATAATTTTTGAAAGTGAATATTATTTAATTACTCTACTAATAATTAATAGTAAAAAAACTACGCAATATGAGATAATTGGGAAAAAAATGCAGAGGTGAAGGAAATTCACTAAAGGCTACCAATCACCCAAGAAAGAAAAATTACACTGATCTTTTGTGTTCTCTATAAACCGCATAGGTTTTCCTATGCACATACATGAAAACCACATGTTTGCCTTGCATACAAGCTATGTGATTGACGTAAAGATTTGAGAAGGTGACTTTCTCGGATGGAAATAGGTCCGAGTTGGCCCACAAAAATTCTAGAGAAGTGATAAAAGCACAATGGAGTGAAAATGCAGATAGAATGTCATGTAAAAGAAATTGTTAGATTAAATAAAGGAAACTAGTGGAATCACCATATTGTAGTGGTGTGTTTGTTGCTATGGAGTACCAAAGAAACCTTCATTGGAGTTGGTTGTTCCCTACAAGGAAAAGACAAGAAATTGGTTGTTGTTAGTGGAAAAACATGGATAAAGAAAGCACAGAAAGTAGTGGAAACAATGCATACATAAAAATAAACTAAAAAATATGAAATAAACACATGAACAATGATTAATGAAGAAAACAAATTAACAAAGTAATTGAACAAATTTCCCATTATTGAATACTAAATGTATAAGAGATACAACAGATGAATAAAAAGACACTTGGAGAGAATTCTTTGAGAAATGGTGCTAAAATATCCTCAACAAGGAATTTCCTTTCCCCAATCTCCTTGTAATTTTCCCCTCTCTCTCAAAGAAACATGAAGACTCTCCCAATGATGAAATCCTCTTCTTAATGAAATTCTTGATTTTTAGTTCTCCTATAACTTGTATTTATAGAGTTTTTTGGACATCACTCCTCTCCTTGGCTCATTAATGTGGTGGTTCACCTCATAAATGAGATGAGAGCTCCCAATTCCTTACCTTTAATGCTTCTTGGGGCTCAAGGCTTGAATTTATAGGCCTATCACATCAATATTTGGAGTATTGCTCAAGCAAGTTCAATGCCCAAGGTGTTAACTAGACTTTTCTGTGATTGTGCCATTATCCAATAATCACATGACCGTAAATTTCTGGTAATACTCAACCTGCGCGGTCCAATTTTTTAACCTTAAAGTAGGTAGGAAAGATTTTCAATTTTGGTCCTCATGGTGTTTGTAGCTGAAAATATCACCCTTGTATGTGTTGATCACTAACTTTGAGTGTCTCTCAATGCATACATATGAGTGTACGATTTTCATATGATAACACTGATATGTGTAGAGACCATTTGAAAAAATTTGCAAGGTAGGAACTAAATGAAACATTTCTTTTCCTACTGCATAACCCAAAGCTTTGATATACTTGCAAGGAAATACTTGGAAGGAAATCCCTAATATATTATAGAAAATAAACAATGGGAAAATAAACCTAATCTAGCTACATGAAGTAAATACCATGAAATCATACCTAAACTACTACACTAAAAATAAATCATGTTCTAATTATACAATCAAACAAATTCTCAATAAATATCGATGTAAACTACCTTTTTGATATTAAATTGATGATTAAAACAACTAAGCCTAATTACATAGTTAAAACCATAGTGATGAAATTAAGTTTTCAAAAAGGTATCTAGTACCCTCAAGCTTGTTTCCAAGGCCAAGAAGACATTGTGGAAGGGTATGAAGAAAATTTTAGGCTTAAGGAGCAATTTTCGTCAAATTATAATGGATTTTGTGAGGTTTTATAGGACGCTACAAGACTGCTACAAGATGTTATAGGATGCTCTGTATTGCTACAACATTGCATTCAAGAGCGGTTTGATGATTCTAAAAGTGACCAAAAGGTGGGATAAGGAATTGGAGGTTGGGTAAGAGTGTGGAAGACCTTTCAAAGCTTAGATCTCCTCAAGAGCCCATCTTTCACAAGGGGAGAAAGCAATCTAACAATCTCTAGTAAATTTGTAACTAGTTTTCTGTGTGTAGAACATTTAAAGGAATGAATGGGAATGGAAGGAGGGTGTTAAGTAATTTGGTTAGTATTCAATGGAAATGATGCTACTTTTCCCTGCAATCTAATAGATTTCACCTGCACACAAAGTGGTTATTCGACTATCAGAACATCATGATCTAAAGATAGCCAAGAATACTAATTACAAAATATAAAAATGCAAAGGAAAGGATGACTTGAATTTAGAATAAGATCTTAATATTTCATAAAAAGGACCATACTTTTTGTGCCTGTCCTTATAGAGAATATAGCCAAATTTCTCAATAAAAATGATTAATAAATCTCCAAAGGAAATTTTTTTTTAGATAAACAAAATAAGAATGGAGACAACTAAGCTAAGTATAGAAAAAACATGCATAATAGAAATATAAAAGATAGAGGCTTGAGTGTTTGGGTTGGGCCCTATCCCAATGGAACTAAGATCCCTTAAAACACACTCAGACTAGGATCCTTTATTTATACAAAAATGAGTGAGGGAGAATCCTCCTTAGAAGGAGGATTGCTTCCCTCCAAAACCCCTATAAAAGTGGATCTAGTCTCTTGAGATTCTCTTAGTCACTGGGTGTAGTAATTCCCAATAGACAACTAAATTTTAGGTGAGTTAATGTAGGGAATAAGTCTCCTACATTTCCTCCAACTAGTCTCCATCTTACTTTTGCACAATAATTGCACTTTGTCTTGCAAATTCAATATTTTAGGCTACATGATATGACAAATATTCCTTAACCTCCCTAATGAACACATGATAGCTCAAAAAGATGTTATCAAATGGAGAGAGAGATAAACATATGTTGAAGGATGGCCAAAAGGGTGTTGATTTTTACCTATGTAGGAGGCCCATCATTTTCCTCATGTCAATTATTGTTGTGTAGGTAAACCCCTCTGCGGACAAAGGTGATCCCTCTAAACTAACTGAGGTCTAGCAACAATCAAACAACGCTAACACGCAGGTTCCTAATTGCAAAATAAAGGCCAAGATGAGAGCCTACCTCGAATCCAACGCTTATATTCGTAGAAGGGTTGTCACTTCCACGCTTTCGCTTCAGCTGGTCGCAATCCTCACGATCTCCGTGAACAGACACCTGCACGTGCAAAGAACAAGACAAATACAAGCATAAAATCCGGGAAATGCAACTATGTATCGGTCAGAAAAGATACAACTCAAACATCATAAAAAAGACACATGAGTGGAACCATAATGATAGTCTTCTATTATTATTGATAAAACAAAAGAGAATACAACCAAGTTCTGATGTCAGATCCTCCTTTGGTTGGGTCCACCCAGCAAGTCCCTCAAGCATTCACCCTTGAAGGTAGATATCCCAAGACAAAAATCTCTCTCACACAAGTTTACACAAGATGGAAACACTTCCCAACCTTCCTTAAGCACTCTAGCTATCCCACACTTATCACACCAGCTGCCTATCAAGCTCACACTACCAGCAATGCTCTAAACACAATCAATCCCAAAAACTCGCAGCTCATGGCAATGGTGGAGGCTTAAATAGGAGAAGGAGTCTCCATGAATGGTGGGAGGATGAGCTTATCTCCAAGGAAGGTGGCTCAAATGATGAAACAGACATGCTAGAGAAGGGAGGGTGACATTTGCAAGGCCAACAACTAGGTCTGGAGTCATCTAGAAGGCTGACTGTTAGAACAAACTCACCCAAACTAGATCATCGTGGGTACATAACTGCACTGGAGCGCTGACATTGCTACTGAATAACAAAGATTCATATCAGCGCGATCAGATATAAGTAACAGACGCGCTGTCACATGAAATTCGACCAACGCGGGAATCACGTGTGCTTCCGCGCTGGCAGCACATTGAGTCTGTTTTGGAGCGCTCATCAGCGCGTTTATTTTTACAACAGTCGCGATGATAGAAGAAACTTTGGCAACGTGTGTCATTTGGAAATATTAGAGAGCATGAGCATGATTAATTGGGTCTCATGACACTGCAGGAAGACTGACAGGGAGACAATGACAAATTACTGTGTAACAGATGCCCCCTAAAGCATGAAGCTCGAGAGAGTGGGAGGGGTGAAATGCTTTATGAAACTGGCTGAACTGGAACACCACCAGGAAGAACCTGCACGTAGTGCAACTGATATGTCAAATACATGATGTACATGGCATGGGCGCAGCCATCCATAGTAGAGTACATAAAAATCTGGATCCCAGGTATGGACGCATCCATCCGATGGGTATCAATAAATAGACTCATGCATGGTCGCAACCATGCAGCAAATGAGTCATGTAGTGATTATAATAATCCACAAAATGCAACCCGGATCGCAATATACAAAATCTGGGGTCTTGCGCTCCAACTCGACCCGAAAAAAGTACAAGTTCAAGCATGCGAATGTGGGAGTCGAAGTCGAACATGCGAGAACATCGTCTGATTACCAGTGAATGATGAAAACTATTAACAGACGCGAGAGGTACCACCAATAATGACAATGGTCCTCAAGGTACTATAGGTACAATCCACGGCATGCGAATCAGTGAGCCGATGTCGAACACCCGTAGAATCATTCGATCGGACGCCCATTATGAAAACCTCGCGTCGAACACGAAGAACCTGCCATTGAGGCATGCAGGCTCTAAGGCACCTAAAGGGAATCTCTAGGTCAATTTCCTAGATAATGAGCTGAAGTCGACAGGAAGTGACCTTGATCGAAGGTGGGCCATAATGTTTCCCACATCATCGACATGAGACAGAGAGGGATAAAATGTTTTGTGTGAGATATCAAAGGGAGGTTGAGTATTCTGCAGAGGTCAACTTCTCTTGAGCATGTCGGCGGCATGACATCGGACTTCGAAGTATTTGATATCAAATGATCCGGGGTCATGGTGACAAGGCGATGAGAAGATGAATGGTCAAATAGGATAACCCAAACCCACGGAGGCAAGTGCGAAACAAGATGAGATGTCCCCATCCAGACGCGAATGCAGACAAGTGTCATGTTCAAGAGCGACATACTGCCGACACGATGATGATTACAGTTCCTTTATTCCCCCACCATTTCTGGTGAGTACCCCGGTTATTTATGGATGGCAAGCTTGACGGGGATAGCATATGCTTGACAGGCGTCATCATGACGAAACCCGATGTCCTTAAGTTTTAACCAGTCTGACAAAGGAAAAACTCGACGTCTTTTCATATTTAGAGAGTTTGAAAAGACAGCGAAAAGGAAACTCTGAGGGTGTCCTTTTTCGTAAAGTTGTGTCTCTCGAGCCCGAAAAAAGTATAAAACAATTCTTGAAAGAACCGCCTGATCATTATGACTGAGCAGTACTTTTCATAAATAGTGATTTCGATCTGAAAAAGTAAAAAAGCGATCAAAACCACGTCGCTTCGTGACCGTTAACAAATCTGAAATGACAAGGGTCTGACAATATTTTCATTTTTAAACGGTCAGAAAAGGGTTTAAAGATGACCGCCTCTTATTTACATTTAGCGAGTCAAGAGGAATAACTCGGCAATCTTTTCATCTTTAAATGGTCAGAAAAGAGCTGAAAGTAGACCTCCATTTTTATTCTTTTTAACGAGTAAAAAAGGGAAAAAATACTCGGCAATCTTTTCATATTTTAAGAGTCAGAAAAGAGCTTAAAGGTGACTCGTCCTAGAGGAACGAGTGGTATAAAGGGTAGCAATTGGTTCCGACAATTGTGGAACTGCTCAAAACATGTAATGTCGAAGAGGCTGGCTAAGAAAATCACTCTTAATGGCGGTCCCTCAGGAAAGGAAAACAAGCAAGTGAAAGCATATGATCGGCCAAAGAGATGGTGGCGATGGGATGAAAACAACCAAGGCTTATCTAGCGGAATTTAGCGGATAAAGACAACAATCACGAGATGTAAAATGGGTATGGGTTCATTTTTACACAAGATTCAACCATGGAGAACTCTGCTTGGATTCGGTTTCATGTTTACACAAGCTTGAAACGAAAAGCTATGCTTGTTATAAGTTCACATGCCCCTAGCATAATGACACAATGAGGTACATGCCCCCCAAGCTTCATTTCACTCAACAAAGTGGATGGAATGAAGGTTCATTTGCGAGATCTTGGAAAGACTCGACTTGTATTTTATGAGAGCTAAATCAAAAGACTCGATTTGGAAAGGGAATTGTTTCATTTTTTAATGAGTTTGACACATTAAAAGAACTATCCTCATAACCCTTGTTTCATTTTTTAATGAGTTTGACACAAGATCAGGAACTATGCTCGAAAATCCGTGATTCATTTTTTAACGAGCTTGACTCAAGACAAGGAACTATGCTCCGACGAGACCTAGTTTCATTTTTTAAGGAGCTTGACATAGGAAAGCGAACTATGCTCCCACAAGACCTAGTTTCATTTTTTAACGAGCTTGACGTAGGAAAGCGAACTATTCTCCGACCAGTCCTAGTTTCATTTTTTAAGGAGCTTGACATAGGAAAGCGAACTATGCTCCGCAACGAACTTCATCATAATGAACAGGAATTCGTTGCTTCCAAGAGTGCCACTCCCAGTGGAAGGACAACATCTTGGAAGTCAGGACCTAATGCCCCTAGGACACTATGCACGACGGTAGCATCACTGGATAGAGGCACGGGATAAGTAGCCACGTAATTGACCTGCGGTAGGGCATATTCAACTGGTGGATAAAAACCAGAAGGGAATGACAACTGCGCAGGAGGCACCGGGGGCCTAAAGAATGATAATTGATCTATAGTCACAATCCTTCCATCGTGCGGAAAGCAAACCACAGGGAAAAGTGAAGAGACGATGGCCCCCATGGCATAAACATAGTCATGACCAAGGAGAAGACTGAAATCTAAAGCACCTTGGGTAACCAATATGTCTATATAGACAATTTTGCTTCCCAAAGTAATAGGGAACTGTGGGAGGATCCCCAATGGTTGACTGGTCACTCCGTCAAATGCCATCAAATTCTGCGCGATCGGCACAAGCTGTGGAGAGCCCAAAGATTTCCAAGTAGTCGAAGGCATAAGACTGACAGATGCACCCTCGTCCAAGACAATGGCAGGTACTGTCGTATCATAGGCATGTACTGTAATCTGGAAAGGCACATGGGATGGAAGGCGGAAAGTAGTCAAATGGCTCCAGTCGAAGGAAACGACTGAACTACTTGGTGGGGGAATCGTATGATTACCCCCTTCTCCGAAGAAGGACTCTCGGGATCAACTGGGATAGGAGAGTCAGTTTTGGACTCAAGAGAATCTGACGAGACGAGAAGAACATGAGCAATAGAATCATGATGCTCCTCCGGAATAGAGTAATCAACAGGTTGTGAACCCAACTTGACACTCTCTTCGACCAATGGTTGGTCTGGAGCAGGCTTGGCACAGCCAGGTTCAGGAAAAGGAGCCTGGACAAGAGAAAAATCTAAGTCAATCCCTTTGTCAACAGGGAGAGGGTCTGAAGAGAGCCTCTGATAACCAACAGGAAGTTGGGGTGAAGAAGCTGTAAGACTTTCCAAAACAACGGAAGCTTTATCCATGAGCGGACAAAGGTGAAAGGGATGATTTCCTTCACATAGCCTACAGGGGAATCGAATCGTCCCTTTCTTCTTACCGTTGCCCATTGATAGGGTAGCATTTCCATGAGCTCCAGAGGGCGATGAGGGACGAGCCGAATCATGAGACCATACTTCAAGGATCTTGGGAATGCCACGACAATCACGAAGAAGGTGGTCATCCTTGCACAATCTACAAGGAAATTTGACCTTCTGTAGAGGAGCAGAGGGTGGCTCGACTTGAATTGGATTTGGAGCAGTCACTGAACTTTTAGCCTCTCCCTTAAGATACTTCTTCTTCTTCGTCTTCTTCTTCTTCTTCTTAGCCACCTGGTTACTTGAATCCAGACTTTCACTAGGCGAAGTAGAAGATGAGGACGCAGAAACAGGCGAAGGAGGGGAGAGGTCGAACTTAGAATCAACATGATGTTATTAAGGTGTAGGAGCTGATTGACTAGTACTTGAGATGGTCGGGACCAAAGAGGTTGAGAACAACCAAACAGGAAACCCAACAGTTAACCCAGGAAGGGACAACGTTGCCATGTAAGGAGTACCAACATTTCCTAAAGGAGAGAAATGACCAGGATTCCCATCAGAGGGGATACCTAGGTTGGTGAACTTTGGAAAAGTTGCCATCTAAAAGAGAAAGAACCCTACTCAAGCTAACGATAAAAAACCCTACTCGAAACTAGCGCAAACAAGATCTAACAAGGTAAGTGTAATCGTGGTCGAATAAATTTTACGACATTAGGACACAACATGACCTTTTCATGTTTTAAGAGTCGAGAAAAGGACTAAAGATGACTCTAGTCGCCTTTGAATTTTTAGTGAGCCTGAAGTGACAAGTGCTCAATAGAGCCTTTTCTTTTAAGGAGTCTAAAAAGGATCAAAGAGTGACTGCTCTGGAGAAACTCAGCAAGGGGTTTACCATACAATCCGCAAAACTGCATATACACCTTAGCGATCATATCAAAGCCAAGGACTTTCCGTACAGCAGTCAATCTTCCCGAATGCTGTGTTCGGTGCGTTATGGGCTGTAAGGCGGCAGACACGACTTCCTATGGATCAAGGATGATAACCCAGTGGAGTCGCCCCATATACACGCAACGGTACGTGGGAGCACAAGTCCGTACTAGACCACAATTGAATCACACACGAAGGAATCACCCAACCTTAATTTGAGAACAAAAGTGACTAGCTTTAACGATGTCGGAGCACGTCTCTAGCCTAGACCTCTAGAATGTGAGTGTTATGTTCCAATGCGTTTTTTAGTTCATTCAATTAATTTTAAACTTGATCTTGAGTTACGTTTCAGTTTTCAGGTCCTACCGTATGTAATTTCTCAAAATCCCTAAATGCACTCTATATGCCAAAACATGTCATTCCATTCAATGAATGCTAATTACAAAAGGGTTTAGAGAGCTTTCATACAAACGAAACAATCACAAACAACAAAGATTTTCCCTACTGCAGCTAATGGAAATCACTAAACTTTTCTTTAAGATTGCTAATCCACTAATCAAAATGAAAAGTCCTAACCTTCATTAACTATCCCAAAGCAAAAGAGATTTTCTTTTTCAATAATGGAAAAATGCACCAAAGAGTTTTTTGAGAAATAATAACACACAAATGTGGAAAAAACCGGTTGACCCCAAACAACTGTGGTCCCTGCCCGGGTAGTGAAAAGAAATCGAAACAATGTCAAGATTGGTTCAACAACAATCACTTAAACAACCAAGAAAAAGCAAGCAAAGAGGAAGGCTAAATCAAACCAATAGCAATTAGTAAACGGACCTTTGCAAACAAGTAACCAAGCAAAGCTGATCCAACAAACTTGGAACAATAAAACTAGGTCACAAAGCAAAAAGCAAGATTCGCTTCAAAAAGACTCACAAGAAAGTGCTTCAATCTTCGGGCAATGAAAATCAAGTCATAAACCAAGGGAAAAAGGCAGGGGATAGTAAGACCAACAGGCTCAAGAGATAGAATTGAAGAAATTCAATCTTACAGGAATCAGCGCAGGTGGAACACAGCAATAGGGCGCTAATAAGAAACTACGCATAGCAACAATGCGATGTCACCGCGGAAGCACATGACTTAACCATGATGGTTGGATTTTCAGAACCGTCGCGACTATTTTGTGTATTAACGCGATGATCAGGAAATCACAAAAAGGGCTATGCGATGGCAGCGTGATTGTTTTATAATAAACCGCGATGACGCTAAAAAATGACCACAATCAAGCCAAAAACTCCCAAACCAAGGAAATCACTCTTTAAACAATCAAGGCACTTCCCAGACCGAACCAGGAAACCCAAGAGGCAGAGAACTAATCCCCAAATTTTGAAAAGAGAGCAAAAATCAAACTCAAGGAAAAAATGAACAAGAGTAGGACAAAAGCTAGCTCCAAGCTGTTTGGTTTGTAAACCAAACCGGAGATTGACTGAAATGGATTTGATCTACTTCGCTAATGCAGAGCAATAGCATTTTGAAGGCTAATTGGCCATGCTTCAGGCTCCGTCTAAAGCTTACAATTCAAACAACAAGGTAAAACTCCCCAGCGGAGTCGCCAATTGTTGTGTAGGTAAATCCCCTTTGTGGACAAAGGCGATCCCACTAGCCTAAATGAGGTCTAGCAACAATCAAACAATGCTAACACGCAGGTTCTTAATTGCAAAATAAAGGAAAAGATGAGAGCCTACCTCGAATCCAACGCTTATATTCGTAGAAGGGTTTTCGCTTCTGTTCTTTCGCTTCAACTGGTCGCAATCCTCACGATCTCCATGAACATACACCTGCAAGTTCAAAGAACAAGACAAATACAAGCATAAAATCCGGGAAATGAAACTATGTATCGGTCAGAAAAGATACAACTCAAACATCATAACAAAGACACATGAGTGGAACCATAATGATAGTCATCTATTATTATTGATAAAACAAAAGAGAATACAACCAAG
>APFE030868025.1:0-15383 GCA_000404065.3 Pinus taeda | reverse complement strand
TTACATTGTAAATAACTTGTTAAGTAAAATAACAAATAGGTAGGAATAAATTAGATAAAGTGCATGGAGGGTTTCTAACTAAGTAGACTTAGAAACTTCAACATGGTATTAGAGTGTGATTGCCAATCATCGGAGGACTAAGGACATCAGCCGAGCAGAGCAATAGCAACAGAAAACAATGGTCCCAAGGTGACAGAAGTTGTTTCTAGCGGAGTAGCAACAAAGAAGGGTGACGCAGTGCTTGCGTCATCAAGGGTGAGCTAGAAAGAGGTAGTGCAGAGGCTAAGGAAGGCAAAGGGAGCCTCACGCAGAGTCACGCTGAAGCTGGAAGCGCTGACGTAGTTGGATGAGGAGGCCGGGTTGCTGGTGTCGAGATTGCGCAGAGCCTAGGAGCTCTCAACTTCAAGTTGTTGGGGTCTAGAAGGTTGTGAGAATATTGCAAAGTGGAGCTGGTGAAGTATTGTAGTCAGAATAGTACCTGACAGAGCAAGGCCAAGAGGAGGGAGTTGCTGCCGAGGGTTTCTAGCCGAGGAACCGGATCAATAGTACAGTTGCACAAGATGATCGAGTAGGGGGCATCTCGACAGCAACAAAAGGATTTCCAGGAGCGAAATCGGGACTCAGAGGGAATCCAGAAGAGAACTTCCAGACAGAAAATAGAGACTCGGAGGAGTCGAACAAAGAACTTCCAGGAGGGAAGTAGAAGAGCATCATGACACTACATGGAGTAAGAGACCAGGATAGATTGGACAGAGCGTCAAACTTTGCAGTCTGGAAGGCCAAAATCTTATCTGTACTTGACAAAAATCGTGTCAAGAACTTTGCCTTGAAGGTAATAGCTATCCCAGTCGACCCAATGATAACGAAAAGTACGAGGAGGCAATGGCGAGGGCCAAGAGCATCATCCTTGACAGGGTCAAGGATCATGTAGTACCACACATTGTCAAGAAGGAAACGACATATGAGATGTGGAAGGCTCTCAAGAAATTGTGCCAGCATACTTATGTACAGAGAAGAATCCTACTTGAGAATCAGTTGAGGTCGTATCAGATGAAGAAGGGAGAACCGATTGACACCTTCCTCGGAGGACTGAATGAGATCTAAGATCAGTTGACTGCTATAGAAGCCACGTCGGATCAAGGGTTGATGGTGAGGACAACCCTAAAAGTTGTCTCAGAACACTGGGAGGTATTTGTCCAAAGTACACTGGGCAGAGGGACTCTCCCACCTTGGGACGAGATGTGGGCGACTCTGTGCCAGGAAGAGATCAGACGACAGTGGAAGACAGGTAGCAACAGCAAGGGGATCAAAGTCAAGCAGGAGGAGGAAGATGTTGCCCTAGTATCTGAGGGAAAGCAGGAGAAGCGAAAAAAGAAAGATTTCTCCAAGATCAAGTGATTCCACTGTGGGGAGCTGGGTCATTATGCGACCTAGTGTCCAAGGAAAATGAATAAGGGAGAGTCTTCTGAGACTAAGGCAGCGCCAACACGGGCAAAGAAGGAAGTTTTGACAGAGGATGACTGTGCCATGAGTGCACACGCACCACATGAGCGGAAGTGGGTAGACATCGAGCTATAGTTAGGCGGACTACAGGCGATGAGGGGCAAGATCCTCGAGGTACCTAGCCTCTTGGATTAGACCTTGCTACGGGATCCCCGAAGAGGAGCAGCGGGACTAGCTGAGCCAGGGAGAGACAGATGCGGATGGAGCGACAGAGAGAGCTACAGTGCAAGAGTCCCGAGACAGCGCGAGGCTAGCAAGCTGCAGCAATGCGAGAGGCACAGGAGTGTTGCACCGGTGCAGGATGGCATAGAGAGGTGTGGAATGGTGTGAGATGCAGGGAGTTGTTGCAACAGCACAGAGGTCAGAGAGGGCGCACTTGTCAGTTGCAGAGGGAGCTTCAACATCAGTGGGTGTCTCTAGCCCAACAAAGAAGTCAGAGTTGGGAGATCAGTTACTTACTTCTCAGTAATTGAGTTGCAGTGCAGTAGTGGGCAGCACGATGTAACATGATGAGAGGACGTGCAGTACGGATGCAGTGCTGGGAGAAAGGACCAGCAACAACACGGATGCAGAGGGAGCTATTGTACAGATGCAGCAGTGGCAGTGGTAGAACCATGGGCAACAATACATGATACAATAGTGCAGAGGATGGTGGACAGCAAGCCTAGCATCAACACAGGGACCGATGCTAGATGATTAGAGTAATACTCAGTGAGGAGTATTGCTAGAGCACAGTGCTCACTAAGAGGGAGTGTTGATTTGGGGTAGCATTGGATGTGCTCTAGCCACGAAATTTGGTGGAGAGGTTGGGGCACACGAGATCTCCAATACCCAGAAAGGGTTTTGGACAGATTCTAAACATTTCATGAGATATTAAAATAATTAATATTTTTAATGAAGTCCCTAAGTTTAAACTTAGGGAAAAAAAAATATTAATGTGTATTAATATGAAACTGTGTTAGAATGGTCCAAAAGACATGGATCAAGCGAGGCCTAATCTTAGCCGCTAATTAGGGACTTAATCTCGGCCGTTGATATGTCAACAGGAAAAGTATAAGAGGAGGCTTGAGGGTCACTTGGAGAATACACCAAAGTGATCAATCATTCTATTATCTAGAGCGAGGTTTGCTAAGAGAGATAGAATTAATGATCGGGAGTTGCAGCTGAGGGGCATTGGATAAAGAGAGACAGAGAGGCAGAGATAGTGTCGGGAGAGCAGCGCAGTAGCTGGGGAAAGTGACGCAGAGGTAGCTAGGGCTCACGCAAGGCCACGCAGAGGCAGCCAGGAGCTGTGCAGAGCTTCAGAGAGGCCAGCGTTGCTGATGCAGAGCGCCAGAGGGCTGACGCAGGGCCTCCTAAGGCTAATGCAGACCCATCCAAGGTGATGCAGGGCTAGTGTTGGGCAGAGAGGGGCTAACGCAGTCCTAAAAGGCTGATGATGGGGTTTCTGGGGCAGATTGGTGCTGAGGAGCTGCCGGAAGGATTACCTGGGGTTTCAACCAGGAGATATGTCTCAAACTTAGAGGTATTACTGTCAAAGAAATTCTCTGTTGGGTAGGCTAGTTTCGGCACCCAGATTGTTCTCTAATATTGTTTAATAAGAAAACCCTCAGATAACTGCACCGGTTTTCCCACTATGGGTTTTTCCGGGAACACTGGTCCAAAAATAATGGTGTCATATGGTGTGATCATTTTTGTTTCTTTTAGGTGTTGATCTGTAATATGTTGAGCATGCACTAGTGTTTATTTTCAGTATTTACATTGTAAATAACTTGTTAAGTAAAATAACAAGTAGGTAGGAATAAATCAGATAAAGTGCATGGAGAGTTTCTAACTAAGTAGACTTCAACAAAGAACACCACTAGGAGCCTAGAAGGTTGGGTCAATCTAAGATGAGCATGGTAGTTGCTTGTACTGTAGCAATGTGTAGTTACTGATAGGTGTAGTAGATTACCAATGGAAGACGAGCATTTTAGATATTGCACTATAGTGGCATATGGGCATGGCAAATTTTGTGGAAGAACAACATGAGCACGTTCAACTCATGGAGGGCCACATCAAGCTCGAGGCAATGTCGATGATGCCTTCATTTTTTGGTGCTTGGAAGTGTGCCCAAAGTAGTGGCATGTTCCTATGGGAAGGACCAAAGAGTTGTTTTATTGGCAGATAAAGAATTAGAGAGCTTATAAGGCAACAGATGTTTTGTCGCTCGTGAATTCTTCTTAGACTTTGGTTAGTTCTAAGTCGATTGGCTATTGGAAGTAGGGTGTAGTGCAAACAAGGGGCAACGATGACGAAACCATAGAGTAGTGATGTGAGGACATGGGCAGCCGATACAGAGTGGATGAATTGATGGTCGCACCAACACTTCTTGGCATTAGCTCAAGATAGGAGCTTGCGGATCCTCCCACCAATAACATTTCTAACTTGAATTTTTTTAATCACAAAATCCATTTTCTTGTTTGCTCGTCTCCTCATGGGATAGAAAGGTGTGATTATATGATTTGTGTATTTGTTAAAGGGTCAATTCATACACAGGGATCCGTCTTTAGATTGTTGTTTTCATGATGATGCATCGGGTTTTGTGGAAGAGCTGACAACACTGTGAGAAGGGATGATTTCAGCCCCAGAAAGGAGGATATGTTAGGCAAGAATGAAAACCCATTCATTGTGTTGATTATTCATACGCAACAAACATGCGTAATGGATGAGCTACTCAACATTACAAAACTCACTCATGGATTCGTGAGGATCAGTAGTGACTATGGAAATGGCCCAGGTTGTTGGTGATTGGTGTTTGACGAGAGTAATGTATGCATGTTAAATGTTTAACAAAAGTAGTGTGCATAAAATAAGGGCCAGTGGAAAATGATTGCAAATTGTTTGACAAATGCTTAAATGAGGTAGTTACCTTGGAATGTGATTTGTTTGGTAAGTGGGGTGTTTTAGAACATAAGCACTAAAAATTGCATACAATGTTGGTTATGATAAAGCAAAGGAGTTGTCTTTAGTGTGACTTTTTGGACTTCACGTGTTGAAATTTGGCAGAAAATTTTGACATGAAATTTTGATTTGTGTTATTTAAACTGGTTTTTTACTGTATATATGAATTTAACACCCTGAAAAACCCCTAGGGCACTTCGCTTGTGTAGGGGTTACCCATCAAACTTGTGATTTCAATAAATTCCTGCTGGATTTTAGAAAAATTAGACCAGAAAAACCCACTGGAACAGCATCCAAAAAGTCACACTAAAAGCAACTCGTAAAGCAAATATGCAGAAAGTACCTAGCATGAGCAAGTGCGCCAAAGCATGAGGATAGGTGGCATACATGCCATGATAACAACAATAAATAAATAAAAAATTATGGAGTTGAACATTTTTCATGTAAATGGGCATATGACTATAAGACCTAGTAAGGCATGCGTATCCATGGGAAATTACTGATAAAGTTTGGAGTCAGATCTAGGTGAGGGGGGGGGGCAATGTCAAATTATTAATATACCCTAAATATAAATTTTGAGTGGGGTAGGGCCTAGAGGTGAGCAGTGCAAGATCACTTGGTCGGTTTCGCTGGGCTTGGTCAAAGTAAACCCCAAGTCAAGGTTTAAGGTGGGATTGTTAGCTAACCATGACTCGATGAAGGAGTTAAGGTAATTAGGTTAACAATTGTGGTTTCAAGCACCTAGTGTTGGTGGCTTGTGGTATTGAGCACATGGTATTACATGTGATGAAGCCTTTAAAATGCTTGGGGATTCTCCATTGTTATGTGTCAGAGTTGGACGCTAAAGGCACATCTGGTTGGGGCCAAGATATTAGTTGGTTTGGCTGTGTTTAAGCCAAAGATAATAATAGATCTACTATTGGTTGGTTTTCCCCCTATTGGGGTTTTCCACAGTAAATTTATGAGTGTTGCTATTTTATATGTGATTGTTCTCATTATTCCTTTGATATTGTTTTAAATAATAACAGCACTCATAAGTAGCAACCAAATTGAGCAAGAAGAGTTTTCATATAGCTGATATGTCCTGCTTGTGGTCCATGTATATTTTTCAGCATACCAATAGAAATGCTATGATTGTGGCATTGCCTCAAGCAACAAATGAAAGAAAGAACATTGCTTACTTTTTGCAATCTCCCCCTACCTGAACACTGTCAACAACACACTGATCACCAATATGTAAGGGATTCATAGCGAATACAAATGTGATTGTTTCAAAGATTCTTTTGTTAGGATTTCTTGAACATGGATTCTTATAATACCAGCTGAGATGACACTAGTACAATAAGGTGGATAGTTGAAATCCCCAGAACAAGAATGACCAATATGGAAATCTGTAGAACAAGAATAACGACAATTATTACAATCAAGATGACAATTGTCTTTGAAGTATGGTGCAGCTGATCAGCCACCATAGGCCAATGACTTGCTTTCTAGATAAATATTCACTTGAAAGTGAAGTCAAAAACATGTTTCTTGAGAAGTAGAAGAATTGCTTGCAAGTCTCCAACTGAACTGTGTTGGTTGCCGACATATTTCTGGGCATCAAAAATGTAGCAATCCCAGAATTCTAAATCAAAAACAGTAGGCTAGTTTATATATTTAATCTGGTTATTGGTCTAGTAAGCTTTACAGAACATTGACGTCAAAAAAATGGGCACTTAGGATCACCAAATTCATGGAAGCACAATGGAGGAATCTTTAGGAACAAAATTAAAAATGCATAGCACCCAGTCCAATTCTTAACATAAGAATTTTTTATCTTGCTAGTGTCAATAGCTCCCACAGAACGCTGAAAGAGCCACCTCACTCTTCAGGAATCTCAAAAGGTCTCCATCCTCTATATGCCCATAAGGTAGTCAATCCCGATAAAATAAAATAAAGTATACCCCAGGACTCAATAGAAAAAACAACACATGCATCAAAGTTGGGTATGCAAAAATGACACCAATGTATCCTTAACTTTAGAAGCATTTTTAAGAATACTCTTTGCTGCAGCTTTTGTTTACGATTCATTTGCAACCTCAATATCTGTATCATGACGGTTCATCTTGTGCAATTGCTCAACATTAATGGCATTGAATCTTACTTGCTACTGTTAGGGAAAACCAAACAATGAAGAATTAAAAACTAGTATACAGGTTTTTCGTATATAAACTACATTGAGAAATGATTTAAGTGATTACATATGATGCCTGCAACAAATCATGAATGGATGCCAAAGACAACCATGACAAGCCTGAAGATTTTTCAGGATTGGCAATATCTCTTCTCAAATACCGAAGGTGATCATGCTTTCTTAACCTATTTTCTGAAAAGCCTGGAGTCTTTTATTGGTTGGCAACTTCTCTTCTTAAATTGCAAAGGTGATCATGAATTCTTAACTTATTCTCCCTGTTCACCTCCACGACAAACTGCTTTCTCAATTCTGAAATCCCAAAAGTCCTTTCAGCCTTGTTCCATTCCATATTTTTATGGCAATTTCTCTATCTTCTAATAACGAATTTTAAATCTATCCAGATGATCTTCGCAATAAAATGTCATTTGATTTTCCCAATCAGATTTCTCATTTTCCCGCAAAAGAGTAACTCTTAAATAATTTCAAAGGTAACGACAAGCCATCACATGCCATTATGAACCCATCTACCAGATATTCAAATCCTCGGTGTAAATGAAACTGAAACGAGGCATACAAGCAAAAGCAAAAGAGCTCTACAGAGTGTTCTCTATTTAGCCATGCCAGCTTATAAATTAATGATACCCAATCCAGATATGTAACCAAAATTGAGCTCTTTGGCGAAGTGCCTTCATTGACAAAAAAAAAAAAATCTCGCTGATCGACATGATCTACATCATCTAAAACATTTAAGACATTATAGATTTGAGTGTTTTAATAAGTATCTCTACAGCTTCATCAATATGATCAATTTGTCAATCCAATTGAATCAAACTCTTAAGAAGTAAATAAGACGTAGGATCCACACTGATTTAAATTTTATTTTTAATTGAAGGGTTCTTTTATGACCATTGTCTTTCCTACTCCACCAAGGCAACAATTTACACAAATTCAGCTTTCATTCTTCATTGCTGCTGAGATAATGTTGTCCCTTCAAAATCTTCGAACTTTTTATCCGAACCAGTTGGATATTTAGCCACATTGAAGGGTCATCATTCAGCATTTTGCATGATGCATGACTGTACCAAACACATTACCTAGAATAACAGAGTAGGTCAAAAAATCCTCAAGAAGCTAAATTAAAATAAAGACATTTAACCCTAAAACTTATAAGACCTCACAAATTTGCACTCTCGTACTTTCAGTGTTTAAAAGATCCAAATCTAAAGCAGATTTATAATAATAGACAATACAATCAGTATAGATCTATCTCCACTAATATATCAACACAATCCATATAGATCCATCTCCACGAAAGTTTGCAGTACTTGAAGATCAGTATGCTTCATCATACAGATCTATTTTCACAAAAAAATTACAATGCTTAATAGATCTGTGTATAAATACAACTTAAAAGTTATACATAAAGAAATGCAGAGCTAACCCGTTACACGCCTTGACTTGAGAGCCAGAAGAGAGATGTCAAAGAGGCAAGTTCTTCATATCTATCTCCACTAATATATATATATATATACAATCCATATAGATCCATCTCCACAAAAGTTTGCAGTGCTTAAAAATCTAGCATGCTCTATCAATACAGATCTATTTTCACAAAAATTACTGTGATTAATAGATCTGTGTATAAGTACAACTTAAAAGTTATACAGAAAGAAATACAGGGCTAATTACACGTCTTGACTTGAGAGCAAGGAGAGAGAAATCAAAAAACAATTCTCTAATTTTCAAGCTTATGCGATATCTCATTCTCTTTTTATGAATTTGCAATGCTCAAGCATACAGTGGGTCCATCAATGCCCTAAAGCGGGAGCTCAAAAAAATTAACACCGTAAAATATCGGAATAATCGTACGAGCTCATCCAGGCCAAATGAAAAGGAAGGTGCGGTAATAGGGCCTTCCATAGGACGAGCTAACTTCTAGCCTTCATACAATTTCTGGTAATCAGTGGTCCATCAATGACCGAAAGCGGGAGCTCAAAAAAATTGACACCGTAAAATATCGGAATAATTGTATGAGGACGAGCTCATCCTGGCCAAATGAAAAGCAAGGTGCGGTAATAGGGCCTTCCATCGGACGAGCTAACTTCTAGCCTTCATACAATTTCTGGTAATCGATAAATAGTCGCAAACCCTAAAAAATAAGGCGGCGGTATAGATGGCTTGCGACCATGTTCTTGACATCTGGGCCACAATAAAATAATGGCTACGGCCGTAGAAATATGCTCCAGTGGAGATGGAGGCAGAGACAAATGAAGCGGCATTGATAAATGCGCGATGGTAATCAAGAACAAACGACCTCCTTTCAATTTCGATTTCATACTGGTTTTGGGCAAACGAAGATACCACGACCATGCCGAGCCATTGTATCCAGATGGGAAAGAGGGCTGGAACGCTTTCGTGAGAAGCAAATAACCGAGGAGGTCATCACGTGAAGCTTTATACAAAATTCTAGGTTAGAGAAAATCAGGAAGGACTGCATATATAATATTTCTAAACATAAAACATGTGAGTTATTCCATAAACTAATATACGACATTATGACTTAGAAAAGCAAGTATGGATTTTTATCATAATGGTCGATCACAACAAAACTCACATTAAAATAAAAACTTCAGTGTTCAAATAAACAACCAAAAGAACCATAAAACTTCATACTCGTCCAAATAGTCCATAACTTCTTTTTCTTCTTTTTTTTTCTTGAAGGTGGTAAAATCTATCAAACTCAAGTGTCAAACCAACAGTGAGGACAGCCATCTCTGGCTGATATCCATGAATGTTGGTTTGACTCATCACCGTTATCAAGGAAACTAGTGGTCCGTAAGGGAGAGGGTTTCACTCCTGCCAGATGCCTCTGGATCTTGGGTCGTTAACCCTGTTTCCTTAGTCCGAGGAAAACGAGTTCTTTAACCAAATAGTCATAACTTGCAACTGTTTCAAAAATATTTTATTTTTAAAAAATATTTTTAAATTTATTTTATATTATAAAATAATTAAAAATATTAGAAAATTTTAATTGTAAAATTAATAAAAAACCATTTTTTCAACCATTAGTCAGTAACCTTATTTTTAATTTTTAGATAGTGTACATTCTTTATTATTAAATGAGATGCATGTAAATTATTATCAAAATTTAATATTAAATAACTATTGCTTACTTTTAATCTTATTCAGTATAACTCACTATTTTACAATATTAAGTTCATGTAATTTCCATTTGCACATAATTTTCATTTTATTGGTATATTTACGTTGTAAGAGTTCTCCTTTGAAATCAACTCCTCTCTTGTCAACCTATCATCATTATGCGTCGTAGGATTATATGTTAGACGATTGAAAAAGGTTCAACCATTAGATCTAGAAAAAGTAGTTACTTATTGCAAAGTGGTATTCTATTCTAATGCATAGGTAATGGCATAGGTCATAATATCAAGTGGTGGTGTCATGGACGCCATATCGCACTGTCTCACGGCTAGGCAAAGCTTGGAGGGCAAGCAGAACGTTGTGGCCACCATATTTAGCCTTTTCATGGTGGAAAGCTACAGGGCCATAATAAGTGACCGCCTGAAGGTTATTAGAGGTATGTTAGATTTAATCCACGAGGGGATCCCCAAGTGCACCAAGGATGCCCTAAAATCCCTCTTTCTTTTGGCTCTTTATCTGCTGAATAAGATAAAATTGGTGTCCGGGCGATTCATTCTGGTGATCTTTTTGTTGCTGATGAATGCGGGGTTGGGAATCGTGGAGGATGTGATGACTGTTATAGCCCAGGTAGCCAACTGTCACGAGATGTATACTTTTGCATCGACTGGATTCTTTTTGTCATGCATTTATATCATATTTGAATTCATATGAATGTTGCTAATGTGTTTTGAACATCAATATCCCACGATTTAAGTGAAAATACTTTTTCCATGTCAACATTTGGTGTCTTCTCTTTTAAATTTCTGTTTTTCTCCAGAGTGAGGTTTGTATTATTGAAGTCTGTTTGTGTGTTGTGCCTTTGGTTCTTTCATGCCTGATTTTCTTGTTGGTGAATGGATTGACTGGAATGATTATCATTGCAGAGGTTCTTCACACCCTACAATTGCAGAAGAAATTAAAGATGTTGCAAGCAAGGACCCTACTCATCGAAAGTTGTTTGTGCATGGATTGGCTTGGGAGACTTCTTCACAGACCCTATGTGATGTGATGTGAGTGCATGATACTTAACTGATGTTGGGGAGGCAACAAAATTTAACTTACCACGAAACCCCAAACTTGTTTGAAGAAAAATGAAAGCAATCCAACTATTGTTGCTAAAAGTGGTATTCCACTTATATATTGTTGTTTTTTCTAAGTCTTGAGACTTCTCAAGTTCTATGGTACTAAATTGTTACATAGGGTGGTTCAACCTAAAAATATACATTATTCATTGGCCTAAAAAAAATGCACTAAAGACACCCTTCGATTGTTGTCATGTGGAATCCCAAGGTATAGGAATGACTTCTGAAACTCAAGCTACAAAACCCATATCTGAGAATTTGTAACTCATTATAAAATGCATACATTTGGTCTGCCAAGTTACCCTTAAATATAAAATATATTTGTTGTAAAGAAATAGAAACCGTAGTTTTTGTCATAGATCCGTTGTCATCAAGTGAAACCTGTTGTGTCATTACTTCCTTATGCAACCCATGGGGTTTTGTAGATCGGAATTTATATGGCAGAAGCAGCTTACGACAATAATTTAAAGAATACTCCTCTCAAAAATTAAGGAGTAGAATGCAAAGAAAATGGAAAATTGTTTCTCTCGATACTCGTACCCACTCAAGGCCTTATTACATGACAGAGGGTTTCCCTCTCTCTAACAGCGACAACTAATGAGTTTTCTGTTGGGACACTTCAGCTTCCCTTGTGCACCTTCTTCTACAACATTTGGCTTTCCACAGCTGCCTCATTCTGATCAGGCTATTCTTCAAAGCAAAAACCCTCTTTGATCTTCTTAGCAACCTCCATTTATAGAAAGAAAGAGATGAACTCCTCTAGCTGCCATATTTTAACTTAATACATGCCATATTTTAACTTAATACCAAACGCATATATGAAAAAATCCTTTATTGGCATTACATAAGAAAATTATATCAATAAATCTACAAACTCCTATAATTTGGAAATAACTTCAAACCCTCATTGAATAAAATTGGCATAATAGGATGAAATACACTCATGTAGCCTTAGAATGCATCATTGGCATTATCAATCTTGTAACATCCTTTGATAGGCTTCGCTACCACCTCCATGCCTCAAAAGTCTAATTGTTATCCAAATTTTCATTTATGGCTTTCAAAAATAGAGTGCAAACTAGTCTTAGCGGCCTTAGAAAATTGCATTGAAGGCACCCTTCGATTATTGTCATGTGGAATCCCAAGGTACAAGAATGACTTCTGGAACTCAAACTACAAAACCCATATCTAAGAATCTTTAATTCATTATAAAATGCATGCATTTGGTTTGCCAAGTTACCCTTGGACACAGATTTAACCATTTTTGCCTTGCTCCACCTAAATGCATGCCCCAGGGTTCATTTTAGGTCCAAATCAAGTTTTTCAAGTTGATGAGTTATCATTGAGGGATGACACACCTTTCCACATGCAATTGAAAAAAAATTGTTGTTCAAAAATACCATAAAACTACCAATATTGACACATTGACAAATATAGCCAGGAGGGCATGTTCACATGCACGTGGGACTATTCTAAAACTATGCCAAAGGAGAATTAAAGGTACAAATCTATATTCTGGGATTCCATC
The DNA here is from genome assembly GCA_000404065.3 of Pinus taeda. Classification (NCBI taxonomy): domain Eukaryota; kingdom Viridiplantae; phylum Streptophyta; class Pinopsida; order Pinales; family Pinaceae; genus Pinus; species Pinus taeda. The sequence continues at coordinate 2,953 of APFE030868025.1, read as the reverse complement.
TACAACACCCAAATGTTAGAATCGTCCAACTCACCACCATTTACACATAGGTAATTTGTCAAGTTGGCACTTTGGTTGTTTTCAACATTTTTCTAGTTAGATAAAAAAAATCAGAGGCTTAAAGAAATGCAAGCTTGGGCTAAAATATTCATGGCATAAATGACTTGGACATTTTAAAAGATTCTTCTTCATGTTCACTACTATCAACTCTCCATGGGATTAAGTTTTATGATTCAATCCAAAAAATATACATTATTGTTAATGGAAGACAAATCTACTTAAATTATGGCAAACATGCATAGACTAGTACATCTAACTTATAACAATTTTTTTTTTTGTGTTGTGCAAAATTGTTCACTTGACAAGAGATGCCATGTGTCAGACTTTCCTAGTTGGAAACTTTGAGCATCTTGCTCAAAACATTGTTGCACAAATATTACAAATCGGCGTGCTTCCTCTGTCAATCTCTGCCACAAGAATCCACCACATCTCTTTCATTCTCTTTCCACTCATTTGTTCTCCATTCTTTGTTTTTGTAGATTTTTTCTTCTTTATCTTAACCACTTTACCAATAGCTGCTTGCAACTCCCATTTGGTGAACAACGTGCCCTTCCCAACCTCCCACTCTGCTTGCTGCTCAATCTATTCTCTATCTTCTTCTCTGCCATCATTGTTTTTCTTTCTTCTTCGTTGGTGACTGTTTTTCATAGTCACAGCTGGCACCTTCATTGTAGCGACATCTTTTTTCTAGTCTGTTGCACGTTTTTTTCACCTGCAAGACTATGAATACATAAAACATTATTTGATTTGCACTTCACTTCAACTGTACTACTTTTGCCACATCCTCTTCCATCACACAAGCCAACAATGTATTCAACATCACTTGTTTGGTCTCCTCTTTATCTTCAAAGGATTCAATATATTTCCTTAGGCATCTTCACCTGGGACATTAGGCTCAGTAGGCTCAGTAGCCTGGGAAGTAAGTAATTTTTTAGTGTTATTTTGCACAATATTTAACTGATGTTAGGGAGACAACAAAATTTAACTTACCACAAAACCCCAAACTTGTTTGAAGAAAAATGAAAGCAATCCAACTATTGTCTAAAAGTGGTATTCCATTTATATATTGTTGTTTTTTCCGAGTCTTGAGACTTCTCAAATTCTATGGTACTATATTGTTACATAGCGTGCAAGATTGATCATCAAACAACTCTGATTCATTATTTAACACCTATTTTTGTTAATTTTTATACTTTCAAAATTGTGGAGGCTACAAAGCAGGCTCTTAAGGAACCAAACAAAACCATTGATGTAAGTAATAACTAGTACTGGATAATGTTGGTCATTTTAGTTGAAGGGAAGTTGTTGATCTTGACACCTATGTTCAGTGCTTGGCATGCAAGGAAGGACTGTTACTGTGAAACTTGCAGCTGATGGTCAGAAGGAGAAGCTATCATCACAACCTGCAGTATCTCCACAAATGTGAACAACTTATGGAACAAACTATCCATGCTTGAACTCATATCATAGGCCAAGGCCGTAGGTACCAGCCTCTGCACCACCACCAATTAGTTTCTCAGCATATCCATTAGGCCTTTCAGCGTATGCATCTCAGCCTCCATATGCAACACAACCTACATACAGAGGAATTTCATCTGCTTTGTCAATATGGTGTTCTAAGCTCCACAACCAGGGATTTTTTAAGACCCCCCTAAATACATGTATAATAAATGGGCGAATCTCCATGGTATATAGGAAAAATGGAAGGCGATTTTATCAATAATATGATATGTATATATAGTTTTTTGGCGAATCTCTCTCCAGGTATGGCGAATATTTTACTCAATTATAAAATCTTGTGTTTATTGAATACACAAATGAAATCATTGCATTTCTTTAAAATATATTTTGAAATCAAAATTACCGCAATTACATATTGATAATCTAGTGGGTGTAAGATAAAATTCATCTGTGCCATTCACAGAAAGCATGAGAAAAAACCTAATACTATATATAAAACCAAGAAAAAATCAAATTCATCACTTCTAGGGACCTCATAACCACCCTGCCAATACACAAGTATGTTCCGCTTTGCAATTAGAAAAATTACCCAAATTACAATCTGTTTACTCCACTTCTAGGGACCTCGTAACCACCCTGCCAATACACAAGTATGTTCCCGTTTGTAATTAGAAAAATTACCCAAATTACAATCTGTTTACTCCAACATATGTTGGAAAGTTAAAGGATGACTAGTGCAATCAATCCACTCCTTTTAGCCCTGGATTGGACAAATATACTTGTCCAATGTCTATGCTTTAACCATTCACCTTAAGATGTTTTTACAATATAATTTCCTAAGTTTATTTAATATCTTCATTATCATAAAAACCAACCTATATCCATGTTAACTCCACATCTACCACTCTTAGGGGGATGAAATCTATTTATCCCTCTGAGCACTTGGTAGACCCAAAATTGATATGGATCTAAGATATAATTTCCCCTTTAAATAGTCTATTCTCACATGAATACCATGGGTCAATACCATGGGTTATCATAAACCTGGAGCTTAAAAATTACTATTAGTAACTTACAAAAATTAATAAAATTAATAGTTGATTTTTATTTTATTTTTATTTTAACCAAGCTAAAATGTTTAACATACATTAAATTACAACATCCATTTTTACTCTTGATTGGATCAAATAGTTTTTCACTCTATGCTAGTTTGCATATCACGATATTTGATACCTCTCGGGGGTTAGTAGATCCATAGTAAAGATGGATCTATTCTCGTTTAATTCCCCCATTTAAATAGGCTACATTCCAAGTGAATACCATGGGACGATACCATGTGCCATTTTGGTGAATACCATGGGTCAATACCATGTGCCATTTTTATTTTTATTAATACTAATATTAGGGTTAATAATGTTTTTTGCATGGTATT
>APFE030868024.1:0-12749 GCA_000404065.3 Pinus taeda | reverse complement strand
GGGATGGAGAGAGAGAGAGAGAGAGAGAGAGAGAGAGAGAGAGATGAGGAAAGAGAGAGGGTGGAGAGAGAGGATGATAGGCAGAGGGAGAGGGGGAGTGAGAGGAGTAGATAGTGAAATAGGTGGGGGAAGAGAGGGGGAGGGGGAGAGTATGATTGGGAGAGGGGGAGTTGGAATGGGATGGGAGAGAGTCAGAGGGGGAGGGGAAGATGGAGGGGGAGAGAGTTCAGTTATCAAATTGTTATGTATGCAACGAAAACATGAAAGAAGCACATTGTCATTAACATGCAGTCATGTGTAGCCAACAAGTTTAGATGTAATGAAAATAGAAGATTTAAATGAAAATAATGTGTGGTGGGAAGAGAGATATAAAGGGGGCGCGCCCGGGGTTGGTCCCTCCCCTCCTATTTCACAGATGGAGACGAGATAGAATCAGGTACGCTGGATAGTGTGGAGATATCGACCTGTCATTAGCAACGGAGTGGAGATAATGTATAGAACAGCGAACAAAGAAGTAAGACTCGGACACATTAGTGCGGGAAAATTAGAGAGTCAGAGCACACTAGAGTCTCGAGAGGTAGGGTGGATGCAAAGAGGAAGAGAGCAGGGATTAGCTCGGACATAGTTCAGTAGTTTATAGATAGATGATAGAGGGAGAGGGTGAGAGAGCTAGAGAGTGGGCATGGAGCGAGGGTGAGACAGAGAGTGGATGAGAGAGCAGGGGTGTTTTAGATGAGGAGGGATAGGAGAAGGGTGAGTGAAGGGCATAGTAGGTCGGGATGGGAGTATGGAGACGATGAGGGCGAAGAGGATAGATGCGATGAACTGATTATGTGGGTTGCAGAGATAGAGGGGAGCGAGGGGGAGCAGCAGGCCCAGAGGGTCGGAGGTGGGATGAGAAGTGTAGTGTGGCAGTGTGAAGTAGGAGAGAGAGCGGGAGGACATTGTTGGTAGAGGGAGAGTGGCAGGGAGAGGGAGGGGATGGAAAAGGAAGAGAGTGGGAATAGGGAGAGGGAAGTGGAGGGGAAGGTGGAGCTAGAGGAGGAAAGGGAAGGAGAGAATGATGGGCATAGGGAGAGGGAGACGGAGAGAGATAACAGGAGAGACAAATGAGAGAGAGAGAGAGAGAGAGGGAATGAAGAGAGGGGGAGGGAGAGGGTGAGAGACAGAGGGTGTGAAATAGAGGGAGGGGGCGAGAGAGGGAAAGAGACAGGAAGACAGAAAGAGAGATATGAGGGGAGAGAGGACGATAGGGAGAGGGAGTGGGCGAGAGTGGAAGGGAGAGGGGTAGAGACAGAGATAGGTGGGGTAAGAGACAAGTAGATGGCCTGGGGAGAATGAGCGGGAGGGAGAGAGAGAGAGAGATAGGGTGATATGGAGAGGGAGAGAGAGAGTGAGAGAGAGAAGGAGAGGTAGAGGGAAGAGAGAGAGCGAGAGACAGAGTCAGAGAGGGTAGGGTGTGGTGAAGAGAGTGAGAGAGGAGGAGAGGGAGATGGAGAGAGAGGGCGAGGAGGAGGGAGAGGGGAGGGAGAGGAGGAGAGAGTGTGATAGGGGGAGGAGCAAATGGATAGTAAGGGAAATAGCGGGAGAGAAGAGGGAGGCAGGAGAGGAAGAGAGAGAGAGACACAAGGAGTCCGTGTACGAGGGGGAGTGAGAGGAAGGGAGCGAGAGGGAGAGGGAGAGAGGGAGTAAGAGGTAGAGAGGGATAGAAAGGGTTGGGGTGAAGGGATAGGTGGAGAGGGATGGAGATGGGGAGAAGGTGGGAGTGGGTGAAGGTGAGACCATGGGAGAGGGGGAGAGGTAGAGGGAGAAGAAGAGGATGTGAGAGGAAGAGAGAGAGCGGGAGAGAGGAGGGCGGGAGATAGATGGAGATAGGTATTAATATTAAGATATAGAGAAAAATAATTACATTGTTAAAATTTTCAAAAATAATTTACAATAAAATGGGAAAAGTATAAAATAAATTATATCAAATTATTATATGAAATGAAAGAATTAAAATGAGTTTCACCTAGAGATATTAAATTAAAAAAATAAATAAAGAAATTCTAGAAATTTTAAAATAAACCTAAATAAAATTTAAAGAGACTATTAAATTTTCTTAAACCTTTTACTAAAATTCAAACTCAAATATAAAATTTACAAACAAAAAATTTACATGCTATTATCAATCTAATATCATTAAATACCTACAACCTAATATCATCAAATACCCACACGAAATTATTATAATGCAATCAACTCTTTTTTACTAAAATTCAAACTCAAATATAACATCTACGAACAAAAAAATTACACGAAGCTATCAACCTAATATCATCAAATACGCAGAAAAAATTATTATAATGCGACCGTGAAAATTCACATGCAATTGCTCAAAATCCATTCTCCTATAATGGCCAATGGCAAGTAAACTGTCCAGGCGGGAAGCCGAAAATTCCAATGCCTTCGGCCTCATTTATTGTTTCCACCGAAATTCCTTCGGCAGTTTTATTTTGAATTTTCTGACCGACGAGGTAATGATTGACTACTGGGAGGTTGAGTTACGGGTAACGTGTGAAATGCGATTGAGGTATTCAGAAAAAGCTTTCCGTTGTGGTCCTGACTCTATTCGTTAGGCCGTTAGGAAAAAGCTAAGATAATGATGTTGTGGTCCTCCACCGTTGTGGTCCTGACTCTATTCGTTAGGAAAAAGCTAAAAGCTAGGGTAATGATGTTGTGGTTCTCAGCTGCGCTAATGATGTTGTCATCCTCGCAGGTATAGGAGAGGGTTGAGGAGAGAGGAGAGTAAACATTTAGTTACGCTTCATATGTTGGGAGAGGGTTGAGGAGAGAGGAAATGCGCTAATGATGTTGTCATCCTCGCAGGTATAGGAGAGGGTTGAGGAGAGAGGAGAGTAAACATTTAGTTACGCTTCATATGTTGGGAGAGGGTTGAGGAGAGAGGAAAGTAAACGTTTAGTTTTGTAAAAATCCAGAAGATATATGTAAATATTTATTTACACCTCCGTAAAAGTCCAACATACATATTGTACTTTTTGGTTAGCATACATATTGTACTTGACCTTGTTGGTTAGCATACATATTGTACCTCATCTTGTTGGTTATTGTTGCAACATGAATTGATTTTAATTATGAGTGTCTTATCCTCATCACTGTTGGTTATTATTGGCAACATGAATTAATTTTAACATATGATTAGTTACTATTTTATAAAGTTGTCGTATAAAATGTGTATAAAATGTTCTATAAGTTATTGCCACTTTATAATATAATTTTTTTAATATAAATATATATATATATATATATATATATATTATTATATAGATATATATATATATATATATTATATATATATTATATATTCTCATTATTTTAATATATATATATATATTTTGCAATAATTTTTTTTTCAAGTTTTATTTAAATTTTAGGAAATAATTTTCTATTGTCGTAAATGTTTTTTTAATTATAATTTAGTAATAAATATTATAATTTAGTAATAAATAACTAATTTTAATTTAATTATAAATGTATTTCAATGGTTTTTTTGAAGCTTATATTTTTTTCTAAAATGAAGTTATATCTTCTTTAACCTTTCAAATATTAATATTTTAAAGTAAAGTTTATATATATATATTAAACCATGCATTTTAAAATTTTATTTTAATCAATTTAAACTTTTAATATAAAAACATTTCGAACATAACAAGAAATCTAATAATTTAATAATTTCTTTAAATAAACTGATGTTAATAATGAATGAACAATGCCACTTTAAAAAAAAAGTAACTAATTTATTAGTTAATTAATTTTTTATGGTACATAATCTCTGGAGTTTATAACTTGTTATAATATGCCAAAAATATATGGCTATGGATTTTCTTTGTAAGCATCATCACCATTTTTTGTAAGTTTGAAAACCACATGTTATCATGATTCCTTTTAATCAATATATACTTTTCAACATTACAAATAATCACAACATCACAAGTGGCTATGACCATGATTTTTTTTAAACCACAATCATTCAATGAACATTTAAAAATATATCAAAAGTGGCTCGTGATGTTGATAAAATACAAACAAAATAAACATAGAATTTAAAAATTAATTTACAAATAGATGTTTTATGATCATATAATTTTAAATTTATGTGGTTTTAGTTTATGCTATGTATTTTTTTTGTTGTGCTCTTGTTCGCCTTTGGTTGTTTGTTATGATTTTATGTGTATAATCTTTTCACACATATGTATTACCAGATACAATAATTATTTTTCCAATGTGTAGAATTTGTATACTAGAGTGTCGACATTTAATTTGTAGTTTAATTTAATAAAATGTTGTTTTTTCTGCAAATGACAACAACATCATGAATGAATTTTAATTTTAGTGAGCACCACTATTCAATAAACATTGTTTTTTAATTAATCATTTCTTATAATTAGATAGAGTTTTTAGGATAATGGAATTTTAAATGTTTGTGTTTTTATTTTACGTAATGTATATGTTTGTTTGTTTATGATCTTGTTTGTGTATAAACTTTAGAACACAAGAAAGGATTTCATTAGAATATGTCGTATGGATGGTCATTGCCCAAGTTGACTATTGACTTGATACAAGTCACATTTATCATGATTTTACACATAAAATATAATATCCAAGAATTACACTTCCAATTAATTGAATGTGTATTAAACTATATATGTCAAAATTAGCATTTGGTTTAACAAAATTCCATTTATTTTTGGAAATGACCATGGTTTTTTTTCTAAGTATCATTACTCAATGCATCTCTGAGAATCAAACTATTTTATAAGTATTTTTAATCAATATATATTTATAATTAGTTCCAATGGATGTTTCATGATGATAGGGTTTTAAATGTTTGTGTTTTTATTTTATGTAATGTATTTACTTGTTTTTCTTTGCTCTTGTTTGTGTTTCTATGTCTATGAATTCTAGAACACACAAAAAACTTTCATTATCATATACCATATGGAAGGTCACTAAACAAATTTCTGAAAAACTTGATACAAATAACTTCTATGATGATTTTAAGCATCCATAGTATCTAATGCAGGAGATACACTTAAAATTATTTGAATGCTTGCATTAAATTATGCATGTTCAATTTAATAAAATTTCACTTATTTTGGTAATTGACCATGGCATCATGAATGACAAAGTTTTTTTTTCCTTTATAACCACCACTATACTATTCAATGCGTATTTGAAAATCAGATTCTCTTATAATTGTTTTTAATTAATATATTCTTTCTTCCTTAGGAAAAATCATAATTTTATTAATGAAAGCAAATTACATGTAGATTCTGATAATGCGTTCAATCCCGCCAATTGAAACTAATGATCACAGAGACCAAAAATACAACTCCAAAATGGTGGTAAACATGTTACCCTTTTCTCCATTTCTTCTTTTTAACCTTTCACCATTGTCCTTGGGAAGGTGTGGTAGCTACAAGCGCTAGCTGGGTCCCTTCATTAATTCTTGGATTTTCCTTATCTGGATCCACACTTCAATATACATGATGACGTTTTGAGTCCCCTATCCGCATTGCTACAGGGATCATCTCCTACATCAACTTTATGTTCTTTCCTAGGAAAACCATCCATTGTGCGATCTTCTCCTAGTTGGAGTGCATTCATGCCCAAGGAAACTCCAACAAATGGCTCTCATAGGCTGCAAACTAACAGTTCCAATATTGGTCACAAACTATGACCCAACACACCTCAAAATGTTGTTGCTCAGACTTTTTCAATGCTGGAATTCTTTGACTGGTTAGGACTAACCAGAGTCCCTAAAAACCCTTCAAAGTAGGCCCAAATATCCCCTTATGTTGAGGCTGTCCTCCAAGGATATGCTGCCCCATAACGCTGCTCCTTCAGGGTAGTTTTGAGCCCACATTCAGGGGCCTGTCTCCATAAAGGTATTGCGACCCTTACAACACCCAAACTAGGGCCATGATAGCCTCTTGGTAGGAATTTCTACCCTCCAAAATGCCTCAAAACAACCTCCCTGCTCCTTCTTTGGCTATCACCTCCAAGGACAAGGCTACGACCCTCTAAACATCCCTTAACCACCCCGTGTTTACCCTTCAAATCACTCACTGACCCTGCCTTGGCTACGGTCTATAAGAGCAGGTCCTTGGCCCTTCCACCAGAAAACACGATTCCAACTTGGTTATTGGTCACCCTGCAAAAACCCTAAAAAGATAAAAGTTCAAACTCCTTGGTTATGTGCCCTTAAATCTATGGCCTAGAACATAGGTAATCTCTCTCCAATGAGCTCTCCATTTGAGGTATGTGTTGAAAAAAAGGACTTTCAAATGACTCCACAATACCTTCTATTTATACACTAAAAGAAGGGTTCCTCCAATGTCATTCTAGCATTTCACAAGCTGTCAGAAACCTAAATAACATTAAGCCAGCCTTGACACTTCTTGTGAAAACCCACACTTTCACTTAAAAAAATTGTAGCTCCTTAATGACAAGTTAGAATTTGATTATTCTAATTGCATCAGAATCATCTCATTCATATCTATCATCCTCATCCATCACATGTCGAAAAATCATCATGGTTTTGGCACAAACTATTGAAGAATCTGGGGAAAATGTAGTTAGTATGATTTTTCTTATCATGATAACTATTTCTATGGTATTTCAACTTTTTTCTTATTAGCACAATCTTATATTGATATCATTAGTGTGTGTATTTCTTAGTTCATCGAAAAGTTACTGAAATACAAGTGACAAGAACATAAGGTGTTCGCTTTCTGCCAGGGCCAAAACCTATCCCTCTTGGAAAGGAAAACCCACACACAATTATTTTTATAGAGATTCCAATTGACTAATACTAAGACCTTGACGCTTGACCTACTAAGCCACTCTAAGACCAAAACATAAATCCTTTTCTTAATTTAGAGATCATAATCATTATTATTGTTGCTTCACTGAGATCATCATCATAGTACCAAAAAGATTCTTGTAGTTGCACCATTGCTTGTACTTCCACCTATATCATTGTTTCATCACCATATCAATGAGGTCTTTTATATGTGAGCTTCACTGAGATAGTGAACATGATCGAGACTTGCTACTTTACGAAAACCTTGAATGAGTCTAGAATGTGGAATGTATTACTAATATCACTGGTAATTCTGCCGAGATTTTAATGACATCTAGAGAGTAGGTTGAGGTAAAGAGTGTCACTTTAGGACCTTCCATTCACAAGTATGGCGAGACTGTTATTATCTGATGTTGATGAATGTGAGACTGTAAGGAGGTTGAAAATATAGTGGGTTGATTTCCAAAATACATACTGTAACAACACTTCAAAACATCAATGGTATCCGAGATTTCTCGCTGTAATCATCCCTGAGATTTCGGAGACATATGAGATTTGTCTTCATGGCCTTCACCTAGACTTATGGTTTTTAGTCCTATTCTAGTCCATGACACATGAAATAGAAAAACACAATTTTCACTCCTTTTTAATAAGGGGTGATGTAATCTAAGCTCCCTCTTAGCGAAGGCGGCGGAAGTGGCAGTGAAGGTGAAGTAGGAGGTAGAGGAGGTAGTGAAGGAGGTGCTAGCAGTGGAGGATGTGGAGGAAGAGAATGAGGAGGAAGAGGTGTAGGTAGAGGCAGTGGTGGCAGTAGCGGTGACCGTGGATGATGTGGAGGAGGAGGAGGAGGAGGATGCTAAGGTATTTGAGGAGGAGGTGGAGGTAGTGGTGGAGGTGGAGTAGAAGAAGGAGGTGGAGGGTGTGGTGAAGCCGAAGGAGGAGGAGGAAGAGGAGGAGGTCATGCTATTGGTGGAGGTTGAGTTTTTGGATGAGCAGGCATAGGTGGTGGTGGATGAGGAGGTGGAGGTGGAGGAGGAGGAGCAGCAGGATGTGGAGGTTGAGGTGGTGAAGTAGGTGGAGCCAAAGGAGGATGAGAAAGATGAGGAGGAGGAGGTGATGGAGGAGGAGGAGGTGATGGAGGAGGAGGTGGATGTGCAAATGGAGGAGGAGGAGGTGAAGATGGAGATGGAGGTGGTTGCGGTGGAGGTGGAGGAGGAGAAGGAGCATGACGAGGACAGGGTGGAGGAGGTGGAGCTGGAGTTGGAGGTGGTGGTGGATGAGGAGGAGGAGGAGCAGATGAAGGTGGAAGTGGAGGAGGAGGAGGAAGAGGACGAGGAGGAGGAGGAGGAGGACGACGAGGTGGAGGTTTAGTTGGTGGAGGAGGTGGAAGCAAAGGAGGGGGAGGAGGAGGCGGAGGCTGAGGAGGAGTTAGAGGGAGAGGTGGATTTTTAGGTGGGGGAAGATGAGTTGGTGGATGAGGAGGAGGAGGCGGAGGTGGAGAAGGAGAAGGAGGAGGAGAAGGAGAAGGAGGAGGAGAAGGAGAAGATGGTGGAGGAAGTGGAGGTGGAGGAATGCAGGAGGAGGAGGAGGGGGTGGTGGATGTGGATGATGATGAGGAGGAGGGGGTGGTGGATGTGTATGATGATGAGGAGGAGGTGGATGTGGGTGATTAGATGATGGAGGTGGAGGTGGAGGTGGATATATGGAAGTTAATTTAAGATTGATGTCTTAAATTAAAATATTAAATTGTCACTCTCTTCTCCATTGTTAGAAATGAAAGCTACAGTTTCATTAATCAAAAACATATCTCTTCACATACATAATATCCTACTATCAAATGATAATTAATCCATTTAGAAATATTTCCCCTATTCACAAATATAGTCATTCAAGTACATGAAATTTCTTTACGTTTAGATCTGATATCTTGGCTAAGAATTTGAAGCATTTATCAAGATCAAAATTTTGTGTTTATTTTGTTTAAACCTTTTGTTAGTCTCTTAAACACTTATAGTTCTATTTTAATTGTTCAATGAACCATCTTTTTTGGAATGATTGGTTTCATCTAATTATCGTTGATTTAAAAAGCATTGCTTAAATTTAACATTGTTTCTTGAATAAGAAGCCTTATGTTCTTCTTCTTTTATGTTTACTTGAGAAACATAGGATATTAGGAATCATATATGGCTTTGTTTATTGTTTTGGTATTTCACATATTTTGCATAATTATTATTTTGCGTAGTCATATAGAGTTGACATGAATATCTAATGTGTACTCATAGAATATAAATAGAACATATATTATAGTATTGTAAACTTTTGATGGAATCAGTTCATTACATATAGTAAGAAGAAAATACATGGTATAAATTGTCCTTGTGAATAAAAAGAAAGGTTTACATTGTTGGGGCGATAAGACAACCAAAACTATTTTATCATAATTAAATAATTTCATTAACGAAGAGAGGGAAAATCAGTTGAATTGAAATCGATATACATGCATTTTCTTTAGTGTCGTTCATTTTGGGAAAAGCACTAGATATATAAGGGTTTTGTTTAAACTCAAACAACATCAAATTTCCTTGCAGCCAACATCAAGTGAAAATGGAAACCAACATCGAAACCCTATAAAGAGTAAGCGTTTAATAAGTACTTGAAGGCTAAAGAATAGGAGGAAAAGCTTGCATGAATTTTGACCCCAAAATAATTTCACAAGATAACCCAAGTTGGTCATAGACTAATCTACGCACACAAGAAAGGAATTCCTTTGTTTGAATTGGAATCACTTTAAATTAATTAGGAAAAGAACATTATAAAGGGTTTTTAGATATGTAGAGACTAACCTTAGTAATATGGATGACATCCTTCAATGCGATGCTTTGTTGTAAATGGAATAACATTAGTATTGTACATATATGCATGTATAAAGAAAAATTATATTGAGATGAGAATCAAGTTACGGTTTAATCATAGAGTGAAAATTCTGGAAAGGTTGTACATTATTGGAAGGAAATCTATGTATGAAGGGTAGCTCATTTTGAAATCATTCAGAAAAGCATAAATTACCCCGAAATCCTTTGAGGCAACCATAACCAACTTATGATATATCACAAAAACAAAGTTACAAGTAAAAAATTACAATAATATACCCAATATGCAAGAATGGCTATACTATAACAAACATAAGTGAATGTAGAGGAACCAAAGGTCTTGTGGTGGCTTACCAAAGGATTTCATCCATACCACATATAACAAGGACTCTCTTTCTAAGAGCGTGAGATGGACATAATTTTTTCACACACATCACACATAGAATCACATAATCCGAAAACATCAATGTTTTGTTTTTGAAAAACCTCACTGAGAGAAGTATATTTAATATAGTAATGTTCATTCTTTCAACTACTTAGTTTTGTTGAGAATTGTATGGAACTATGCTATTATGTTGAATCCCATGCTTGTAGATATATTTTTTATATTCATTAGATTACATTATATTCCATTAATGGTATGAAGAGAGCCAATATGTGATTATGCTTGATATCCAATCCATACATGAAAATCCTTAAATGTTTTGAAAGATTGAGATTTACTTTTTAGTAAGTACACCCAACACATTCCAGTGTAATCATCAACATAAGATTTCGTACATTTATTTTCATTATCATAATGAAAACGCATAGGACCACACAAATCAAAATATATATGTCCAAATTTTCTACATGAATGAAGGGGCCTTGCTAGCGATTGTGAACAAGGAGCAAGTGGCGAATGATTATGCATAGATATAGACCCATATAAATAAGAGAGTGGAAAATCCCACATATATTTAGTACGGTCCTCGATTGGCATATTTAATGCTTAAAGTGTTTATGTATAACAAAAGAAACATGTTGAGTTCTCATGCTTTGGGAGTTAAATCACCCTTGATGAGGAAGGGCCATGACTAAGTAAAGCAGAAAATGAGATAATATTGACAGATAGTCTATGAGCTCTTGGTAGAATAAACAATGTTCCAATGTAAATAAGCCTGATAATTTTAGACGTAGTAGAGAAGTTTATTGGGGGTAATATTCGAGGCTTTTTCAAAATAAAAAATAAAAAATAGTTGTCAAATTTGAATTTTTTTTAAATTTATTTGCTCAAAGTTTAAACTTTAAAATTATTTAAACTAAAAAATAATTATAACTCTCAATATTTTTATGAAAATATCATTAAACATTTAACATTATGGATATTAGGGAGTACTAATGTTAGACAAGGTTTATACGCTTTAAAATAAATTTCCATCCTTGAAAGTTTTACTACTAGATAGGACCCTTTGAGAAGAAAGAAAAAATATGGCACAGTTGTGCAAAATATATAAAATAATTAAGTGACTAAAAGAGATGATAACATGAGACATTGTTGAATGAAACTAACATATGGGGAATAACTAACAAGGAATAAATTTGTGGTTCATTTAATGTTTGCATGTTGTGAGGCTTTTTGACATAGTACTCATGAAAACCCTCAATGCTAAGCGCGTAAATTTCATGATACTTTTTTATTTTAAATGATAAAAGAAAGTTTAGGATGCATAAATTTAATTATATTATAATTTAGTCAAAGAAACGTTGTACTCTTATTTTATTTTGTTAAAGATTTTTATGCACATCCAAGTTTATTTCACCTTCATGGTTTCTTTTCATAAAAAGGAGAACTAAGGAATTTGTCATTGTACATATATAATAAAAATATGATCACTTTTAGTAGAAAAGCTGGAATAGGAGGTGATGTAGGTGTTACATATCTCAAATAAGGTGTAATGTTTAACAATTATCTCCTTGTTAATGAAAAGTATTACCTTTCCCATTCAGTGTGTATCTATTTTATTTTATTTCCATTTATTTTAATGTTTTTCCTAAAATATATTTATTAATTTGTTAGTAAGTATCAAAAAATATATTTTTATATTGTAATACCTTTCGCCTCCAAATCACATGGAAGGTTTCTTGCATATCTCACATTCATTCAAAGGGGGATTTTCATGAATAATGATGTTAGATAAAGCGTTAATATTTGTATAATGGTTCCAATATATTTCGGTTTGTATCCTTTAAATTCCATTTCTAAAGAAATAAATGTGAATGCATTTGAGATTTGCATAAATTTAATAGAAAAATATCTCATAGACTATACATATAGTGAAATTCATTGCAATTGAACTCAACAACCCCCTATATTTCAATACTAAGCCTCAACATTTAACTTGGAATTGATTAGACAAAATTAAATTAAAAAAAAAACAAAACAAAAAATATAATAAAAAATCATATTATTATATAATATATATGTATAAATGTAATGTATATGTATATGTATATAAATAATAATATATATATATATGTATATGTATATTAATATAAATATTAGTGATTAAAGAAAAATGGGAATACATAATTTACACATTTGAAATACATATAAATAAAATTGTGAAAACATATTTATGATTCCTTAATTATGTTATGTTGATAGTGTGTATGCCTTGTAATAATATTTCTAGAATTTTAATTTAATTATCAATAATCAATAGCTTGATGCTAGAGGTAAAATAATCAATAATTAATATTTTTAATATCAGTCATTAATAGAAGTTTGGGATTTATTTAATTAAAAAATGGTCTCAACATTAATTTCGAATAGACTATATATAGAATATTTTGACTATAAAATGATTTACTGGTTTTTTTTATAACTATTGTGACCATATAATTAAATGGATTGAAAATTGTTATATCCATCTATCTATGATAAGAATCAAAACACTAACCCCATTATACATATTGCATTAACTAGATTAAATAATTCATAAAAGTTATCTAAAATATATATTTATTATTAT
>APFE030868020.1:3532-37770 GCA_000404065.3 Pinus taeda | reverse complement strand
CAAGAAATATAAAAATACATAATATTATTTGAAAATAAGACAATATATAACAAATTCATATGAAAACTAATGAAAAGCAACAAATAGATCTCACACACATAGGTCTGTTGATCATTTAAAATTAAAATTAACATTGATCTTCATGGAAGGTTATGCACATTGCTATCACCAAAATGAAATTTCTTCTATAACAAGGAATATCTCAAATTGTTTTTTAGTACTTGTAATGTAGAAGGCATCACGATTCACAAGGACAACAATCACAAAAAAGGGGGATGCACAAAGCACACCAGCAGTTGGCAGTTCGAGTGGGGCATGTCACACGGAAGAGTGTCGATACGACAGCTTTCATTGCATAAACATAGTCTCACCCAAGGAGTAAATTGAAATCCAAGGGACCTTGAACTACCATAAGATCAATACATACAGTTTTACCTTCCAAGGTAATAGAAAACTTAGGAAGGATCCCTAAAGGTTCACTAATGGTTCTGATAAAAGCTTTCAGATTCTGCGTAATAGGCACAAGCTGAGGGGAACCCAAAGCTTTCCAAGCAGTTGAGGATAAAATACTAATAGAAGAACCTTCATCTACCTGTGTGTGGTGTATGTCCCTACCACCAGCTTTGACAATGATTTGGAAAGGGATGGAGGAAGGAAGACGAGGGTCTGTCAGTCTATTCCAATCAAATGAAAAGACCTCAGTACTTGGAGGGGGTTTTGTAGAAACAGGTGAAATGCCCCCCAGCGTAGAAGAATCTGATATAATAAGAAGAACCTCAGCGGTATGAATTTCACTCTCTAAAGGGAGAGTGGGATCGACCGAATGTGAAATTGAATCGACCACTTGATCAACTAATGGATCATCAACCTGAGTGATATGAGTTTCACTCTCCAATGGAAAAGTGGGATCGACTTTACTTGAAATTAGATCAATCACTCCAAGTTGACAATAGGTTGGGAGAAAGTTTACGGTAACTAATTGGAAATTCTTGTTGTGGAACAGTAAGATTTTCCAACAATTTTGAGGCTTCATCCATGTGAGGGCAAATGTGAGTTTGATGACTCCCTTTGCATAACTTACAACGAAACCTAACTTTACCCTTTTTCCCAGGAACCTGACTATCACTGGTTGATGGATCAATGGAAAGTTAATGAGATTGTTCTAACCATAATTCCAAAACCTTTGGAATACCAGGACAATTGATAAGGAAGTGGTCACCCTTACAAAGCCTGCAAGGGTATTTGGGTTTACGATGCATGTTGGAGGTTTCCTCAACAAAACTAACACTTATAGGCATGGTTGGTTGCTTGACTTCTTTCTTATCTTGCTTCTTCTTCTTCTTCTTCTTCCCTTTCCTCTTCTTCTTAGCCACCTGGGCACTAGCGTCAAGGATTTTACCAAGCAAAGAGGAAGAAATGGAGGAAGAAATATTAGGCGAAGAAGGTAAAGGGTCAACAGAAGGTTGGTGATGTTGAGATGGTGAACTCTGTGGAGGTGAAGAATTCGGTTGAGGTGGAACAATTGGAGTATTTGGGGCCAACAAAGTTAAAATTAACCATATCGGTAAACCTATTGTAAATCCAGGTAATGACAAAGTAGCCATATAAGGAGGACCAACATTTCCAAAGAAAGGAAAAGTACTAGGATCCTCGTTAAGAGGGGTTCCTAGGTTGGTAAATTCCGGAACATTTGCCATTATATTCAACTTCAGTGAATTTTATTAACAATTTAAAACTAAAATTAACAATTCACAATTCACACCTAACAATTAAAATTCACAATTCACACCTATGGTCTCTAAAGTAAAAACAAACAAATTAACACGCGCTATCAAATCTAGGAATCAAACCACACACAAACAGTAACTTTCCGTACCGAAAACACTAGTTGGTGATGAAATCCAACGTCACAGAATTCAATACAGAAATTGCAGTTGGAACAGTTACCCCGACAACCTGCTTAATGAAACAGACTGGCACAAGTTTCTCCACAAAACCGTCTCGAGTGAAGATAACCCCTTAGAGAGTCCAAGTGAGTCTAGTCAATGTCTGCTCCAGGTACAATGGGATCTTCCCTCCACAGTCACCTTAGGAAAGAATCCTATAGATAATGGCCAGTAAGGTTACCAACGGAAACAAATATACTTGGGGAAATAGTCTACGATCTGATATGCACGCAAGGGTAGAGTAACAAGCTCAATCCCCTTGAAGGATCCTTGACATAATCCAAGGTTTACCAACAATTGACCCCAGGCTCCTCGACAATGGTGAATCTGAGGTTTACCGTTTTTAATACGTGAATATCTGCTATCATTCCCAATGAGGAAGGATCGATTACCTCACTAGTTCAGATATGATCTCATGCTTCTCCTTTAAGAGGAGCTTTCCCAAAGCATAGATGTAACAATTGGAATTTCTTCCTACCACACGATTGATTACTTGTTTGTTTTACTGTCTTGGAGAGTTAACTAAAACCTATTCCAAGACACTAGCCTAAGCTAGATTGGTGGAAAGAGCCCTAAAAATCCAAAAAATATTAGATGAATTTTAATTAAGCGTTGTGTTATTTAGGCTGTTATTACTCAGAAGGGTAAATGGATATGAAACCAATGGTGTTATGACTCGACCCAAAACTGAATGCAATCGAATATGATAATGTAATCTTTTGAATTTGATGAATCCTAACTAAAGTAAGGAGAGAGTTTCCATTCACTTCCAACAATGCAAAGAATTGATCACTAAGAGAAAATATAACAAATTCTCTAATGCACTAATTTCATAAATAAAAACTAATGCAAATCAGTTACAAAATAGTTTTTATTTTTATTTTTGTGTGTTTAAAACAAGAAAACTAAAGAAAACTAATCTAAATCTACGATTGATTTTTCAGAATGTAAACTATGCAATTGTAATCTATGCACAATTTACTTGAAAAGTATGCAAATGTAATGTATGCACATTTTTCATTCATATTCTGAAAATGAGAATTTTAACTATGCAAATGTGATCTATGCAAGAGAATTCTCGAACACAAGATGATTCTAATGTAATATAAGAACCAATCAAGTGCAAGTCAAGAAAATTGGGTGAGAATTCTAAACATCAAAAAATAAAAACACTCAAAGGTGATTAACACTCATACAAAATTATGAAAAGACTATGACAAACCTCCAAGTAATGACCAAAGGAAATCAAATTAAGAATTTCTCAAAAAAGAGACTCAAAACACCCAATTAACTTAATGAAGATTGATGAGAGGAAGAATTTGCTGAAAGAAACTCATAAACAAGGATTTTTGACAGGATATATGCAGATCTGGGCAGAGAATAAAAGCTAAAAACTAATCTAAACTAAACTGGACAAAAAGATTTTAGAATTTTCAAAAATTTTGACAGGGTCCATAGGTACCCAGTGAAACCAGGTGTAGTACTGCTCTGTGCAGTAAAGTAACAGTGCGGACAGGTCCGTACTGTAACTCAAACAGAACATGTGGTCCTCATAAAAAATTCTAAAAAACAAATAATCAATCCAGGACCTACAAACTACCCAATCCCACATACATCAAGCAAAAACCAAAAACCAAAAATCAAGTTTCTCAAATCAAAGATAAAGGAAAATTAAACAATCAAATCCCTTCCCAATGGAGTCACCAATTTGTTAGCTGGATAAATCGTTCTTGCGGACAAGACCGATCTCCCTAGTATCGAATGATATCTAGCAACAAGCAGCACAAGCAAATCTACTTTTCTCTAAACATGTTTCCAATTCATAAATGAAAACTAAGAGGTGTAATAGGACCCACCTTGGTCCAACGCTTGTTTGTGGTAGCTGTTCAACAGCTTCAAGCAGTCCCTTTATAACCTACATACACAAACAAACACCATCAATAACACCTGCATAGATACTATAATAAAACATGTTCTTTGAAGATCAAGGAGCTCATAAAATAACCATTAGAGACAGTTCATTGAGAAAAATAAACTTGATTGTATTAACTTTATGAATAAAAGAACCTTACAACCTTTGCCTTGATGTTGCACAAGCTCCTTGCAGGGTCCAGCAAGAATCTCCTCTACTCTGACAAGCCTCACTCACTTCCCAAATGAAATGAAAGGTATGTGATCTCTCCTCTCACAAGCTCAAAAAGGAAGTCTAATTTCCAGCAGCATTTACCCTCAAGAATATTCAACTTTCAACCTCTCCTACAACCAGCCCAATGCATGAATTTATAGTGCAAATGGGGGAAGTTGCAGGTCCACCATTGAAGGGATAAGTTCCTCCTTCAATGGGATAAGAACCTCATATCATGGAGTTAGCTCCCTTAGTTATGGAATGGATGAACCATGGTGGAGTGGACTTGCCAGTGAAATATTCCTTCTAGAAGCATCCAGAAGTAACCCAAGATGAGTTTTTAAGAATAAACTCACGCCTTTTTAACTTTTACAGGAGTTCGCACCCATCACTTAACAGACAGAGTGGTCAGGTTCGCAGGGGACATGACCATTGGGTGCGGCACTGTAGGCAATGCTAGGAGAAAGTGCGAAACAAGGATTTGAGATATTTTTAAGGTATTTCTCCCATTTTTAAGGCTTGACATGAAGAGCTGAGGCTTAAGACTTGCAAATGCGGTATGTATGAGTGTTGATGGAGTCACACAAACTGTAGAAAGTCATGGTGACAATTTTTTGTGTAACAGTGGTAGAGCCATGGGAAGTAGTACAGGAGGTAGTAGTGCAGAGGATGTTGGGCAGTAGGCTAAACATTAGCACACGCATCGGTGCTAAATGATCAGGGTGATGTTCAGCGGTGGAGTATTATTAGAGCACATTCATCACTAAGAGGGAGTGTTGATTTGGGGTAGCATCAAATGTGATCTAGACATGAAAATTGGTGGAGAGGCTAAAGCACATGACATCTCCAAGACCCAGAAATGGTTTGGGGAAATTATACGCGGTGAAGGAGATATTAAAATAATTAATATTTTTAATGGGTTCCTAAGTCTAAACTTAGGAAAATAAAAATATTAATGGGTATTAATATAAAACTATGTTAGAATGTTCTAGATGACATGGATCAAGCCAAATATAATCTTATCCATTGATTATATATTTAATCTTGACCATTGACGACTCAATAGAAAAAGTATAAGAGGAGGCTTGAGGGTTAGTTGGAGATACACCAAAGTGATCAGTTAGTTCGATTTTCTAGAGTGGGGTTTGCTAAGGGAAATTGAACCAGTGATCAGTTGCAGTGAGGGGCAGTGGGTGCATAGTAGACAGGAAAAGATAGTGTTGGAAGACCAACACAGAGGAAGAGAGGTAGGCGCAGAGCCAGAGGAAGTCACGTAGAGGCCAACAGTGACTGCGCAAAGTTCCTATGTGAGTGATGCAATGGCTGTAGAAGTGATGCATCGGGCTAGAGAGGCTGCGAAGAGCCTCAGAGGGCTGATGTAGAGGGTTTTAGACTGACGGAGAGGCTAGGAGGGCTGACGCTGAGCCTTAGAGAGGTGTTGGAGAGGGTTTCGTGGAGCAAACTTTCAGAATATCTACTTCCAAAGAGAGGTATTACTGTTAGATTATTTTCTTTGTAGGGTGAGCGAGTTTACCACCTAGTTGCACTCAAAAAAGCTGCATAATAATAAAACCCTCAAAACTGTTGCACCGATTTTACCAAGTTGGGTTTTCCCGGGGACAATTGTCCAAAAAATAATGATGTCCCTTGTGTGTTTGTCTATTTCTTTTAGTTGTTTATTTGCACATGGTTGAGACTACATTGTGTTTATCTCAATATTTATATGGTTAAATAACTTGTTCAGTAATTAAAAAGTAGGAGAAATAAAATAGATAGTGTAGAAAAATTTCTAACGGGTTAGACTTAGAAATTTCAACATTTTGAATAAATTCTTAACCCCTAATTACCTCTATATGGGCATTTCTGATAATTAGAACTACAATTTCTTAAGCAGGGTAGATACTTATCTAGTGCTTTGTGAAATTTGAATGTCGTCTTTATATAGTCAAGACTTAATTTCGTCCTTCAATCCAGACCTTGAACACATTTTATCAATGCCTCCCAACCATGAGATCAACATTTATCAAGCTTAATCTCTCCTCATGCTATTTCTCACATGCAAAAACCCATAGCTAATAGATATCATGCTCTGTGGCTATCTGGTCCTAACGAGAATTAGCCCCTTAGGATGAACAAACCATCTGACCTTTCAACATCGATCTTTGTTCTTCAATATTTTCCTTTCTTGACCTCAAGTACACATTACCCTCTCAGTCCTTTTCCTTGAGAATAAATCTCTAAGGAATAATTAGGGTAGGTAACCGCCTGCCCTAACTACCTGACATGTGAGAAATGTGTAATTGACATTACTCCAAGACATTCACTTCTTGTTTAATTTGATCAAAATCTTTAAACATAAATAACTATATATAAAAGTATTGTCTTTGGACTTCCTATTTAATTAACAATATCAAGTTTGTTGATTATGGTAATTAAATATTTAAAATTACTGGGGACATCACATCTTCCCTCTCGTAGATCAAACATCGCCCCGATGATTATTCAATGCAAAATAGACTTGGATATGCCTACTTTATAATTTGTTCATCCTCACAAGTGGCTTCTTTTGGCCCGTAATGATTCTAATGTACTTTAACTTGCGTAATAACTCACCTACGCAACGTTACTTCTCTCTGATCAAGTATACCCATAGGCTCACCCAGGAACTCAACTTCCGGTTTGACCTGTATGTCCTTCCAACTAATTATATGGTTAGGATCATGTGCATAATTTTTTAACACTAGTACGCAAAAAACATTATGTACACATATGTGGTTGGGTAAGGCAAGATGACAGGCCATAGGTCCAATTTGAGTCAGGACTTGGAAGGGTCCACAGAATCGGGGCACTAATTTAGCACAACTGCCCCATTATGAGGTACTCTTCTTAGCTCGTACCCATACATAAACATGATCTCCAACTTGAAATTCTCAAAAACTCCTCTTCTTGTCAGCATAATTCTTTTGTCAGTCTTGAGTGGTCTTAAGATTCGAGTGTACTTTTTTAACATTATCTTCCATTTCCTTCAACATGTTGGGTCCCATCATCAAGTTGTCTTCAATACCACCCCAATTCAAGGGTGTTCTGCACTTGCAGCCTTATAGTGCTTCAAACAGACTCATCCCCAAGGATGTATGGTAATTATTGTTGTAAGAAAACTCTACTACATGTATGTAATCTTCCCATTTAGATGGTTGTCGCATTACATACATTTGCAACATGTCTTCCACTATATGATTTACTCATTCACCCTGTTCGTCAGTCTGAGGATGGTAGGCCATGCTAAAACATAAATATGTGCCCAAGCCTTCAAACAAGGCTTTCCACAATGCAGATGTGAATTTTACATCTTGATCTGAAATTATAGCCTTTGGTATTCCATGTAGTCTAAAAATTTATTTCATAAATATGTTGGCAATTTGTATGGCCTTGAAAGTAGACTGCACCCGTATGAAATGAGCATACTTTCTCAATTTTTTGACTGCCACCATTATTGAGTCATTCTATCTTTTAGACTTAGTTAATCCTGTAATAAAATCAATGGAAATGGTTTCCCACTTCCATTCCAAAATAGGTAATGGGTGGAGTAGTATAGCTGGGTGCTAGTGTTCTTCTTTCACTTGTTGAAACCTCAAACATCGAGGAAAATAATCAGCCACTTCTTTCTTCATATCGGGCCAGAAATATTCCTTTCTGAGTGCAGTGATTAATTTCTAATATCTGAGATGACCGGCATAAGGAATTTTATGGTATTCATCTACAATTAATTGCTTAATATTTTTCTGGTTAGGTACAAACATTCTTCCTCTATAAACCAACATTCCTTCTTGTATTACCTCATATCCTAGTCTTTGTTCGTTGTTGTTTGGATCTTTAGCTTGCTTCCATAGGAATTTATATTCAGGATCTTGTATTGTTGCTTCTCTAATCTGCTCTTTAAAAGTGGTATGGACTTCACTAAAAGAGACTTCATAAATACAATTTACCTTTTGAATCAACACATCCATAACTCATTTTTCCTTTCCTTTTAAGTGTTTTATTTCAAAGTCAAATTCACTCAAGAAAGCCACCTAACGAGCTTGTCTAGCATTCAGGGTAGGCTTCTTGAAATAGTTAGTTAAACTATGATGGTCTGTCATTAATAAGAATTTCTTACCCACGAAATAATGTCACCACATTTTTAATGCGTGGATAATAGCCGTCAGCTCCAAATCATAGGCCAAATACTTTTTTTCATTCTCATTAAGTTTTTGAGACTCATAGGTGATAACATTTCCTTCTTGTATTAGCACACCACCTACACCTTCCTTGCTGGCATATGTACAAATGACATATTTTTTATTTGGGTCTGCAATGCTCAAAATAGGTACAGTGGTAAGCAAATGTTTTAGTTGGTAGAAACTATTTTGGCAATCCATGGTCCAAGTGAAAGTTCTCCCTTTATTTTGCAAAGAGATAATGGGATATGCCACCCTGGAGAACCCTTCAACAAATCTCCTATAGTATCCAGCTACGTTCTTTGGTACTGGCCACTCCATTATGGTTTTTATTTTCTCTAGGTCCATAGCAATTCCATCCTTAGTAATGATATGTCCTAAATACTGAATTTTCTCTTTAAAGAATTCACATTTGGTGTACTTAGCATACAACCGATGCTCCCTTAAGGTTTGAAAGACAATTTGTAAGTGCTCCTTATGTTATTCTACATTCTGAGAATATATCAATATATCATCAATAAAAATCTGTACAAACTTGTCCAAATATTGATGAAAAACATTGTTCATCAGACACATAAAGGTTGTGGGATCATTAGTTAATCTGAACGGTAACACAATGAACTCATAATGTCCATAGCAAGTCCTAAAGGTTGTTTTGGCTATATCTTCCTCCTTTATTCAAATCTGGTGGTAACCGGAGAGAAAATCAATCTTTGAAAATATTGTAGCTCCCTTCACTTGGTCAAATAATTCATCAATACGAGGTAAATGATATTTATTCTTGACTATCAATTTGTTTAGCTTCTGATAATCCATGCACAATCGTAAGGTTCCATCTTTCTTCTTAACGAAAAGTATAGGAACTCCCTAAGGTGATACTTGGGTGGACATACTTTTATCAAGCAGTTCCTGTAGCTGCTTTTTTAATTATGTTAATTCATGTACGCTCATGTGATAAGGAGCTCGAGATATCGGGGCAGCTCCTAGGATCAACTCGATAGTAAAATATTTATCTCTCTTTGGAGGCAGTCCCAAAATATCCTCATGAAATGCATCCAGAAAATTCTGTACCATAGTTATATTTTCTAAAGTAACAGATTTTTCCTTCGAATTAGTATACCCTACTTGTATTGCATAAATTTCACATCCTTTCCTTATACATTTTTATAATTGATAAATTGTTATGGGTCTTAATTTCAATGGTCTTTGTGTACCCTGAATTTCCTGCCTTATTCATTCCAGTATGTAGGGAACATATCGCATATCGTAGTAAGGGAACATACCTTTTCTTTTTCTTCCAGTATGTAGGGAACATATAGCAGTAAGGATGTGAATTTCATTATGATTTCTTCCATAGACAATTGACCTAGTCAAACCTCATGAAACACTTTTTCCTTCTCATCGTAAAATCTTTCAGTTAAATATTTTTCCTTAAAGTAATTTTGAAAATTTTCCCAAGTTACATTTTGCTCATTTTTTCCACGTATGGTCTTCACCTCCTCCCACCATAAGTTGGCTTTTACTTGTAGTTGATAGACGGCTAAGTGAGCCTTTATATTGTGATCATATTCATATAACTAAAAATACTTATTCATATTAATAAGCCAGGTGTCAACAACCTCCTCTTGTTCACCATCAAAGAGGGGAGGTTTTATTTTTCAAAATTCTCCTTGAAACTCAATTTTGTGTCGTTTCTTCTTTTTATGATCCAATACATTGTTGAATTCTTCCTCTTGATTCTCTTCGTCGCCTTCTGTTCCCATATTTTCAGTTTTGAATTCTTGATCACCAGTCATGTTCCCATGTTCAGGACTGGGAATTGATTATCGTTGATTCTATCTATCAGATAAACTCTTCATAATCTTATCCTGTTCCTGCACCAGCCTCTCATTATCTTCCCGCAACGTGGCCATCTCATACTTTTGTTCTTGTATAGTTTCCAAAATGGTAGTTTTGGTGTTGCGCGGGCTCCTCCCCCAACTAAACCCATACCTCAGGATTGGCTTCTAGAAAGGATGTTGGTCCTGCTCCTGACACGACTCTGAGTGGTGTAAGCCCAGTCCTCCTCATGATGGCAGATTTTCTCTCTGTACACATCACAAATGTTATTATTTATTCATTCTCCAGAGGTCTCAGCTTTGGAACCAGAGGGATCTAATACCACTTGTCATACACCTTAGCAATTATTTATTACCATATAAAAAATAAAATAAAATAAAAACAATTAATAAAACCTTGCAGTAAAAGTCCTTTCACCATTGACTACATGATTATAGTTATGATTTATAATAGGTTTTCCATAAGTTATTAACCCTTTAGCACATGGCAATGATTTATAAAAATCTTAAGTTTATTATTATAGTTATTATGTTTTCCTTCAATTTCCCTCGAAACTCTCACTCCTATATCTAACACCCAATTTTACCACATCTTAGCATCGGTGGGTCCAGGCTTTTGGAGAGTTCCTGGTGCATTACAGTTGGGGCTCACCACATTGAGAAGAGATCCTTGTCGATGGCTCTCCATCGCTTGACTTCATATAATGGTAGACTATGGAGTCCTTCCATCTTGGGTACCTTCACCACTGTAGAATTCAACATTACCATCTCTGCCTATGAGGTCCCTCAGCTGCAAAGTATCACACAGGTATGGAGGTTAGGGTTCTTTGTCAATCTTGATGACTCTAGGTTTCATTAGCTATGTTTCACTTGATATACACTTTCGCTCTGCCTCAAGTATTACCAGAGCCTTTGCTACACTCAAGGGTCAAGAAAATTCGACCCAAATTCACAAATCCACTACAAGTATGTTCTTCCCAGTGCCATTGTTTCATCTGGAATTTATACTCATGGTAATTTCCTAACAAAATTTCTTGGTATTTGCTTCTTTTAGGATATGGCAAGGGATTTAACACTCCGTCGCTATGGAATGGTTGAATGGAGCCGAGGTTCCTTTCTCAGGTCACAAGAATATGCCTGGCCTCAATTCTCTTCGAATACCGAATAAAGTGGATAGTCTTAACTTAACGAGGACTTGGAGTATCCTTTTAGTTTTTCGGTTGTTAGGCTTGCTGGCTGATGACCCAATGTTTGTATCAATGTAGTAATGATGAACTAGCTCATATCTTATGCTTCAACCAATATATTAATTTGTATGATTTGATAAATTGTAATATTTCTTCCGCTGTTCGGAGAGGGTGACTCTATTAAGGTTACTTGGTCTTTTGAATGTAACGACTTTTGAGGGTTTAGACTACCTATTGGGTTGAACCTCTATTTATGCACTGAATTCCTATGGTTATAGTATTATGTGTACTCCCATTTATATATATATATATATATATATATATCATTCTATTTCTGCTAGTAATTGCTAGAACATAGTTGCGGTGGCTTTCTGGGTTCAACAATATTATGGAATTTAATGTTTCTTCTTTTGTCTATTATTCTTTTAATGTAACCCTAGTCATTGGTTATGATGAATATCCTTCTGACAGTACTTCGCTCTTTCGGCTAGTTGATGTAACTTATTCTCTGTCTTATCTCTGCTATACTATTATTTATGACAATATCTTGGTTGCCTTGGTTTATTTAGTTAATACTATTCGAGATTAGTTCCATTCTTCTCTGTCTTTGAAAGGAAAGCAAGTCCAATTTACTCTTTAGTAATTTGTTAAATAATTTGTCTGCTAGTCTATTTTCTGGATGTATCGAGTTTTGTTTCCTCTCTGGACTATACATACTAGACAGTAAATTATCTTCTCTTGAGGGTGGTATAATTTAACAGGATTATATTTTTCTGTTTGTATTCTACAACAATAAATACACAGTGATTGAATTCAATTTATTTCTCCTCTTTGGAGCCTTTGCTAAATCTATTTTTAACCTTAGTTTTTTGAATAAATTCTTAACCCCTAATTACCTCTATATCGACATTTAGGATAATTATAACTATAATTTCTTAGGCAGAGTAGATACTTATCTGGTGCTTCTTGCAATTTGAATGTCGTATTTGTATAGTCGAGATTTAATTTTCATCCTTTAGTCCAGACCCTGAACATAGTTTATTAATGCCTCCCAACCATGAGATCAACATTTATCAAGTTGAATCCCCCCCAGTGCTATTTCTCACATGCAGAAAACCATAGCTAATAGCTATCATGCTCTGTGGCTATCTGGTCCTAACTAGACTTAGCCCAGTCCTAACTAGACTTAGCCCAATAGCCTGAACAAACCATCTGACCTTTGAGCATGGATCTTTGTTATTCATTATTTAACTTTCTTAACCTTAGGTACACATTACCCTCTTGGTCCTTTTTCCTAAGAATAAATCTCTAAGGAGTAGTTAGGGTAGGTAACCGCTTGCCCTAACTACCTGACATGTGAGAAATGTATAATTGACATTACTCCAAGACATTCACTTCTTTTGTAATTTGATCAAAATATTTAAACATAAATAACTATATATAAAAGTATTGTCTTTGGACTTCCTATTTAATTAACAATATCAAGTTTGTTGACTGTGGTAATTAAATATTTACAATTACCGGGGATATCACACTCATTTACAATACGGATCACAAAAGCCTAAGATCTAACATTAAAATATATTTAAAAAATTAAAAAAATGGAAATTATAAAAGAATTTAATTTAACTTTTCTTGATTTTAATTTCATAAAATTTAAATTTCAAAATTTTGTAATTTTAAAATTTGATTGGAACTAAATCCTATATTAAAAATAAATTTAAATAATGGAAAAAAAAAAATAAAAAAATAATTGAGTTCAACACGCATACCGATTAATGAACGTGGTCAAGTGTGGTACTGCAAGTCAATAATATTTCAAAACTAAACTAAAATTATTCTTATATTTTTTAAATTTTATTTTGCATGATGATACATTATATGCAAAATGAAACTCTAAAAATAACTAATTTTCAAAAAAAAAATTCAAAAATACATTCATTGGATACCATACTTAAAACCACTGATAAGCCCACATTGAAGTAAAGTTCATGCTTCATCTTACCTAGGAAAAAGATGAATTATATGAAATCTTATGCATTTCAATGTGCCACATTAGAGAAGAATTTCATGGGAAAACCATGGTTTGTCAAAACCAGTAACGATAAATGAACTAATTTATCTCAATTTTGTGATTTGGGAAGCTAAAGCACCTCCAGAAATTGTTCTCTATAGGAGTGATTTTCAAAATTTCAAATGACAATGATAGGATTTTTAGATTCAAATATTATCACATGATTAGCCATCACTCTTCTACTCTACAACCAAATAAAACCAGTTGGGAAAATAGACAAGGTAAAAATGATGAAATTAATATTAATCACATACTAGAAATTCGGCAAAATTGGAAAATTGTGATTTTTAAAAAGCATTATGCACTAGTTGGAATAGGCTATATTAGAATAATACCATGAGAAAAAACCATGGGTTAAAATTACAATGAAAAAATGAGTTTTTAAAATTATTAATTTTATTTTAAATATTTTTAATTTAATTTGGTTGAATTAAAATAAAATAAAAATAATAATTTGATTGAGTTAAAATAAAAATAAATATCTAGGCATGGTGTTGTAGGATGATGAGTAAATGGGGGCACCAACTTTATTTGTCTATGAAGGCCAATGGATATGGGAAGTTGGATTCTCATGCCTTTACCACTGCCATTGAGAGGCTTAGTAACCATTCTTTTATGCTTACCCCACCCTCAATTTGGGTGACATCAATTGTGCCATGTGCTTGAAAGTTGGAAATTATTATGTGATAAATTTGTTTTCATGTTCTGTTCTGCAATGTTTTCTGAATTCATGCCAATGGGGTAGTCAACATTTAATTAGAAAAAAGTAGAATTCCCACCTTTCCTTCTTGTCTATAGGGAAATATTTTGATGCATGTATTTACATACAGTGTATCATGTTATCAACATTTGTTCTGACTGTAGATGACTTAAATGCACCAGTTTTTATTGAAAAGGATGTGAAGGATGGAATCAGATATTGTTACAAATAGATGTGGGAGCATAGTTTATCGTGGCATTTTTATTATTTTATGAGGAGTAGAGGAGAACAAGATCCCTTGTGGGTAAAAATATTATAAAGAGAAAAGGAACATAAGAGCCCTTGCTCGGAAAAATATTTTAATCGGTAGAGGAGCATAGAAGTCTTTGCGAGGAGACACTGATAGGTCCTTATGTTTGAAGCCATTCAATTGAGGTCTTCTGTTATACACAGATGAGGAAGCCTACAAAATCAAATATGCAAAATATTCCTAGATTAGATCAAATCAACACTATTCCTAAGTCATTGTTTGTTCTTCCTAATTTGAGTTGGGTCTATGGGAGACATTGTTACAAAATCAAGGGTCCCTATAGCCCTTGCACCATCCAATGTCTCCATGATTTTAAACAACCAAAACAAGGGTTAATGTTGTTCTGATTTTTATTGCTTCCAGTGAAGAATTGAAATTATAGCCTTTCTTGGTATGCAGGTGTGGGAAAATCATGTCTTCTACTTCAATTTACAAATAAACTCTTTCAGCATATTCATGACTTGAGTGGGAAAATAATATATTTGACTTCAATTCACCTATAAACACCTTCAAAATATTCAATACTTGAGTATTGGAATTAAATTATGAGCACACATGATAACTAATCAAATCAAACCCATTAAACTCCATATGTTTAATATTGTAAGGATTCTTTACCTCTTTTTTGTTATGAGTATGATATAAAATATAGTTGGAAATGAAAACAATATTATTGAACAATGTCTTCCAAATATCACTAACAACATATAAAACCCTTCTTGTTATAGGAAAGTTGATCCAAAATGAGCATGGTCAAATTTGACCTTTGTTTCCTTTGTTCAATAATATATGTAGCTACTAACTACCATGTTGTTAATATGAAATAACATAAAAGTAATCCACTTAATGTCATGTATATCTGCTTTATTTTTGATCAAGTTGAATAAAATTTGATGACAGGTTTGTTATCTAGTGGCTAAATTATTCTCAACAACTCATTTAAATTCAAATCAAGTTACTCTATCTAATTGCATTCTTAGTTTAAATTCAAACCGACCTACTCATATTTGGCATCTATGAATTGTTTATATGTGTTACCTTTCTTCCATTAGCCTAACCCCATAACAAAATTTATTGTTCTATATCTATTCATTCACTTAGATGTATTTATTTTTTTAGAGATATGTTCTTGTAGTGTTGGTTTTTACATATGCTTAATATTGATATAATCTCTGACAGGAAATCACAACTTATAGTTTCATGCAACTTTTTGAATGTCCATCAAATTGTTTTAGGACATATAATGCAAAGGTAAACCTCATTCTAAAATTGAGATCCTCAAAATTCTTGAAGTTTAAAGAGGTACTTGAGTGTTTTTTAAAATAACAATGTTAGTGTAAACCATGTTTAAATGTTTTTCTTTCTTAAAATTTGAAAGATAGTAAATTATTTATTTTTTGCATGCTAATTCCTGCCAACATATTGTCAAAGGAACTTAGCTCAAGTACTATCATTCACTATTTTTTCCCAAGTAGCATGGGTTCAAGTCTACATAGACATGTTGATCCTTGTGGCATTTATGAAATATTGTTAAGTAATTTTTCCATTTTTCTTAATTATACATATTTTTTTAATTTCAGTGCCTTTTGAAGTTCATTTTCTACCTGTGTATGTTCTAGTTCATCTTGAATCTGCTCGTTGATTTTGGTCCCTATGTGTTAGAATAAGAAAAAATCTGTGTATTTTGAAGCTATATGACTTTCCATGTCCCTAATTTGATGTGTGTGTTATGTTTCAAATCTAGAAGTACTTTTTTTATTCCTTGATCAATTCCTTTATGTTTTTTTGTTTTTAGAGAACTTGGTTCTCTCTCACATTGCATGCTTACTCCATTCAACATCATAGGATTCTTCCGCTTTTTCTTTTTGATGTATGTTTGGTTTCCAAATTGTTGAAAACTAGGGTAGTTAATTTTCAATTTATTAATTCTATTGGTCTTTTCTTTTAGTTTTTTTTTTAGTAATTTTTTTTATTTAATTTTGATGGCCTTTGAAGATGTCTTTTCACCTGTGTGCATTCTTTTTCATCTGGAATAAGTTTTTCAAGTTTGGTCCTTGCATGTTTGAATAAAATTATTGTTGTGTATTTAAAGGATATATATCTTTTCATGCCCCTAATTTGATGTGTGTTATGTTTCAACGTTTACAAGTAATATTTGTTATTCCTTGATCAACATCTTCAATTTTTTGTTTTTATAAACATGGTTCTCTTTCACATGGAATCCCTAATTTGTTTTACATACTAGGTTTGATGATGCATTACTATTAATAACCTTGACCACTTATACTAGCTATTCTTCCTAAAATTCTTCCTTGGTTGAGTTGGGACAACTAATGTACTAATTGTATATATAATCTCTGTTGTCAATGTGCCCATACCTAAACCAAAATAACAATGGCTATACCTTAGAGATGATGACAAAGAGGGATTACTCATACTATCATGAATGGTCAATTGCTCTAAATCTCTATTCTTTGAGGGATTCTTTCCATTCCATAACCTCCTTGAAATAATTAGTTTGCATTAATGCTTAAAAAACTTGCTTGTTTACAGATTCTTTAGGTTCATGGATGCAAGATTCCTTATCATCAACATTCATAGTGATATGTCTTAATTTCTCCTTTATGTATATTATCACCCAAAACAAGCCCTAGGTTAGCAAGATAGGAATTGTTGTTGTGTATTTAGAGGATATATGCCTTTTCATGCCCCTGATTTGATGTGTGTTATGTTTCAAGGTCTGCAAGTAATATTTTTTATTCCTTGATAAAAATCTTCAATTTTTTGTTTTCAAAACCTTGGTTCTCTTTCACCTAGCATCCCTAATTTGTTTTACATACTGGGTTTGATCATGCATTGCTAGTAATAACCTTGATTGTTTGTACTAGCTATTCTTCCTAAGATGCTTCCTTGGTTGAGTTGGGACAACTAATGTACTAATTGTATATAATCTCTATAATTGTCAATGTGTCCATACCTAAACCAATATGACAATGGCTAGACCTTAGAGATCATGAATGAGATTATGACAAAGAGGGATTACACATAGTATCATGAATGGTCAGTTGCTCTAAATCTCTATTCTTTGAGGGATTTTTTCCATTCCATAACCTCCTTGAAATAATTACTTTTCATTAATGTTGAAAAACTTGCTTGTTTATAGATTATTTAGGTTCCTGGTTGCAAGATTCCTTGTCATCAACATTCATAGTGATATGTTTTAATTACTCATTTATGTTTATTATCACCCAAAACAAGTCTTGGGTGAGAAAATTAGGAATTATTGTTGTGTATTTAGAGTATATATGCATTTTCATGCCCCTAATTTGATGTGTGTCATGTTTCAAGTTCTACAAGTAATATTTGTTATTCCTTGATGAACATCTTCAATTTTTTGTTTTCAGAAACTTGGTTCTCTTTCACACGGCATCCCTAATTTGTTTTACAAACTAGGTCCAATGATGCATTGCTAGTAATAACCTTGACTCTTTATACTAGCTATTCTTTCGAAGATGCTTCCTTGGTTGAGTTGGGACAACTAATGTACTAATTGTATATATAATCTTTGTTTTCAATGTGTCCATACCTAAACCAAAATGACAATGGCTAGACCTTAGAAATCATGAATGGGATGATGACAAAGAGGGATTACTCATAGTATCACAAATGGCCATTTTCTCTAAATCTCTGTTCTTTTAGGGATTCTTCCATTCCATAACCTCCTTGAAATAATTAGTTTGCATTAATGTCGAAAAAATTGCTTGTTTATAAATTCTTTAGGTTCATGGTTGCAAGCTTCCTTATCATCAACATTCATAGTGATATGTTTTAATTTCTCCTTTATGTTTATTATCACCCAAACAAGCCCTGGGTGAGAAACTTAAGAATAGAATATCTATTATCTCTTGATCTCCTCTCACTTTCATTAGCTTCATGCAAAGTTTCCAACACCTAGGGGTATCACTGGACATTTCTTGCAGTCTATTGACTGAGCCGAGGAAAGAAAATCAAACCAATAATTAGATAAACTTCACAAAACACGATTCACTACTAGCTTGGATGAAGCCTAAGAACCATTGTCTACTATTGGGTTGTGTAGTTAGATAATGACTAAAGAAAACTATTGTTCACCAATGGAGAAATATGATGATGCAATGGGACTAAATGAATCTCACAGGATCAACATGTCCCAATCCCTATTGGCAATGTGTGAAACACAACCATAACTTGGACACTCAAAATAATCACTTAATGGTTTATCTCTAAAATAAAATCAATATATGAATATCATGTTATTTAGGATCATGTAACAATCTGGTTAATTCTTAACTACATGCGATTGGGCATCTTAGGGTTTGGGGTTTCCGTGCATTTTTATCAACTTTGATTCAAATTTTTCCATGTGAACACAATAATCATCTAGAAACAAGAGACATTAAAATTAATTGCCCACCATTGGACATCCATTAGGTTGCTAGGATTTAATGATATGACTAAAGGTTTTTTGTCATTATGCACATATAAATCTAGCTAATTCCTAACTACATGTTATTGGGCATCCTAGGGCTTCGGGTTTCCATGCATTTTTATCAAATGTGATTCAAAATTTTCCATATGAGCACAATAATCGATTAGAAACAAGAAACATTGAAATTTATTGCCTACCGTTGGACATCCCTTAGGTTACCAACCTCACATGGTATGACTAGATATTTTATGTCATTATGCACATGATAATAAAGAGACGTTATTGGTTTTTTACTTACCCTTCTAACCCCTTTAAGAAATTATTATTGCAACCCTTCCAACCCAGGATAAAGCATCCTAACAAGGTCAAATTTATTTAATTAGATTGTTGTTGAGCGCATGGGGTCAGAGAGAGGCCATTCATACCATCCACACAACATCAATGTCCTCTTTCTACTAGTGAGATGATAGAATCTATAAATTTGCATAATGACATATAATTTAAAACAAGGATATGAACCATTGTCATTTTAGTTCCTTCCTTTCACACTGAAAACTTTTTTCTTAAGGTTGAGAATTTTAGGGTCGAAGTTAGCGGTGATGGAACTATGGCATGTTATTGTGACATTTTTCACGGAATTTGGAATTGGATTCTATGTCCCATGAAACATGTCACACGGAATGAGTCGATTTTGCGGACAAGCTCGACCTCCCTAGTATCTAAAGATATCTAGTGACAAGCAAGCCAATCAAAAACTATCTTTCTCTAAATATGAAATTAAAAACAAATGCAAACAAGTGTTTTAGGCCTACCTTGGGTCCAATGCATGTTTGTGGAAGCCTCGCTCCTTTGATCCAAATGAGCTCCCTTGTAGCAAGTCTGCAAACACAAACAAGCAAACAAACTAAATAGAACCTAAAAAGCCAATGTCATAAAGCATATCCATCATAATGATCAAGGAATTTATGAAACAAACCACATAAGACAATTTGTTGAGAAAAACGAATCTGATTGTGTTAATTCAAATCAAAGAGGAACTTTACAACCTGTGCCTTGATGCTGTACAAGCTCCTCCCAGGGTCCAGCAAGAAGTATCCTCTACTTTGACAAGTTTCACTCACTTCCCAATGAAGCCAAAAGGTATGTGATCTCTCCTCTCAAGCTTAACTAGGAAGTCTTAACTCCACCAGCATTTACCATTCAAAATGTTCAGCTTCTAACCTCCCTAGCAACCAACCCAATGCCTTAATTTATAGTGCAATGGAGGGAAATTACTAGGTCCTCCTTCAAAGGGATAAAGCCCTCCTTTAAAGGGATAGCTCCTGTCATCAAGGGATTAGCTCCTTCTCTTTTGGGATGCATGACCCACCTTGGAGCGAACAATTCATGTCAAAATTCCTTCTAGAATCTTCTAGAATTAACCCAAAGTGAGTTTTTTAGAATAAACTTGTGCCTTTTTGACTTTCACAGGGGTCCGCACCCACCCCTTTATAGACATAGCACGTAGATCTGCAGGTAACATGAACAAAGGATGCAGGACCACAGGTAATAGTGAGAGAAAGTGTGAAAGTAGAGCTTTATTTATTTTTAATGTCTTTCTCTCATTTTCAAAGCTTGACATGAAGAGCTGAGGTCTGAGACTTGCTTAGGAGGACAATATAAGTGATGACAGACCCATACTAACTGCAAATAGTCATGGTGACAATATTTTGGTGTAATAGATTGCCCCCTAAAGTGCGAAGTCTATAGTAGATAAGGATTTCATTTATCATTTAGGAAGAGTGAAGTACTTTATCATTTCGATGATCATCTTGTGGAGAGCTCGGTTGGAACCTGTAAAAACATTCAATGCAAAATATATATATGAGATCATATCATCGCTAAGGTAGGCATTCCCATACTCAGATTAAAACTGACTAGAAAACTAACTACTGCTCTGATATAGGAATGATCTTGTAATACATCACAAGTATAGACATATATAGACACAGTATGGACATAGCCATCTGTTTATGAATAGTCCACATTATAATGAATACAAAATTCCTCGCAGCCTCGATGGTGGAAACTAGATCCAGGGTCTTCATTTCTACTTCCTGAAATAGTATCATTCTATCCATGCGAATGAATGTGTCGAAGTTGAACATGGTAGAAACCAATTGATTGCCAGTCAATGATGTAAATTGTTAACAAGTGTGAGAGAAACCACCAATAATGTCAATGGCTCTCAAAGTACTCAGTACAATCCATGAGATGTGGATAGATGTGTTGATGTCGAACATGTCATGGAATCCTTTGATCAAAGGTCAACGATGCAACCTATCGTCAAAGGCGAGAAACCTGCCATTGAGGCATGCAGATCCCAAGGTACTGAAGATTTCTATATCGTCTTTCTAGATAAAGAGCTGAAGTCGATAGAAAGCGACCCGTCATAGGCAAGCCCACAACATGAAATAATAGATCAAGTTTGAAGAAATTTAGCTGTAAGGACTGACTTAGGGATGGTCAAGATGGATGACAGATATTTTGCAGATGAATGGCTTATTTCCACTGACCTCTTGAATACATCACGACACAAAAGATGGTTTGGTGAAAATTGACCCAAAGTTAATACCCAGAAACTGGCTAAAGACTTTCAATGTGGTTTGATCAACTGTTAGGCAAAGGATTTCCCAACCCATGTGAATAAAAGTGTCGTGTTCAAGAGTGGTTACAAAGTATGACAAACAGGCTCATTTTTCTCTCTTTTCCCCCACCATTTTTGGCAAGTACCTCTTTATTTTTTACAAGCTTGAGGAGGATAACATTTGCTTGATTATAAGCTCATCCTTTAGATGGGTCAAACTTAGTTTAAATTCGAACCCTAAGAAGGACTGGTCTGTTCTTGTTTGTAATTGAACAGGTCCTTTATTGTTAAATTTTAACGAGTCCAATATAGGAGAAACTCAGCGTTTTTCAATTTTAGAGTGTCTAAAAAAACCTAAGAAGACTCCAGGGTTGACCTTTTTCGTAAATTTGTGTCTCCCAAGCCCGAAAAAGTATAAAATAATACTTGAGAGCATCACTTGATCTTTACGACCAAGGAGTACTTTTTGTAATTAGTGCCTCTGATCCAGAAAATTAAAAAAGCGATCAATGACACGTCATTTTATGACCAATATCGAATTTGAAACGACAAAAATCTGGCAATCTTTTCATGTTTTTACAGTCAGAAAAGGGTTGTAAGAGGACCATCTTTTTAGTTCCGTTTTAACGAGTTTAAAAATAAAAACTCAGCAATCCTTTCATATTTTAGGAGTCAGAAAAGAGCTTAAAGGTGACTCTAATGTTTTTTTTGTCGAAAATGACCGATTTCGCCTAAAAAATCCATTATCCTGAACAAAAACTCAAACATTACTCATACCTGTTTAAAATGGATAAAAATGCTGCAAAAGTTACCTTTCTAAAGTGAAATATACACAAATTTACAATTCATTTATTCAAAAAACTTATAAAAAGGGATTTTTTCAACCTGACGATGAACCACACTGGTTGGTTCGAAACGCGTCGACAAAAGATGGTTTATGTGATTTTGCCGAAAAATCTCTAAACATTCATTTTTACCATTTGAGATTTGGGTGAGAAAAGAGGGATTTTGGTCAGAAACTTCCCGTGAAGATTGCGGAAAATCCGTTCGTCGGAATCGAGTGCCATCTCCTCCAGGTAATCCACATCATCCTACTCTTCAATTTCATCCATTTCAAATTGTTTTTTAGGTTTTCATTTCATTTTTTAGGAGTTTTAAGATAAAAAAACCCACGTGCGGGGGCCCGCAGGTGTAACATAGGGGGACCGCGTACCCCGACTTTTTTGCAATGGGAAAAAAGTCAGGGGTCCGCACTTGGCGTGAAGGCAAGGTGTGGGCCCATGCACTATCTCTAACAGAGAGGGTGCGTACCCCGCACAAATGTTTTTAAACCCTAACAAACTCAAATTTCACCCAAAAATTTCAATTTTATATATTCTAATTCGCCTTTTTACTGAATGTAGGGTAAACATCATGCTTGATTGGTGAGAACAAGAGCATGAGGATGTAGATCTTGCTGCGATAAATCATCAACCTTCGATTGATGCATTGAAGGCATGCGGCTTGTACAAATTCTGGGCCATACTTGGCATGAGGGCCCAGGTGGACTTTCTGCAGTGGCTGGTAGATAGATGGAGCATACAGGACCAATGCTTCTTCATTGGTGGCTACCAGCTGGAAATAGAGCTGGTAGACATATACTTTTTGACTGTTTTGCCTAAGAGAGGTGAACATTTGACTATATTCGGGGCTAGGGCAGGTGGCCAGTCTATCGATAGCCTCCGGCTAGAGTACTGCAATGTCCAGACCAGAGACAAAGGGATAGATATCAAAACCATATCCCGTCATGAACTCATGGTGATTGCATTTATAGTTACCGGACTCTGCGGGAGCGTAGCACTACACGTAGCCACTGGATCCCAAATGCGGATGGCAGTTGACTGCTTTCGAGGCACCACTTTCAACTGGTGCGATGCTATGTTGGCTAATGTAAAAGGCCAACAGACTAGGGCCAAGAATGGACAACTGCAGACCTTTGGATATGGTAGTTTAGTTGTGAGCTTTGGTCTAGAGAGGGTCCCAATGTTGGTCCCACAGCACCTCACTATTGGAGTTGGACTTCCTCGAGAGCCCAAACTGATGCGATGGGTTACAGTTATGGATCGTCATCCTAATGAGGGGACAGGGGTCGTTTGATTCAAACCTAAGTATTTCCAATGGTTGGAAAACCAGGTTTTTTCTATTCAAGACTTTCCTTATGCTGGGGTAGATTTTCGCGGTGACCCAGACATGGCTCTTCCACCAGGAGTGCAATGGGATGACTAAAGTAAAATCATTTTCAACATTTTTCCCAATTTAATTTTTTTTGTTTTTATCTCGTCCCAAAATTGATAGTAAAAGTTTCAAATGCAGATGCAGGCCCACGGCGACCAGCCGCTCTCCAGCCTTACAAGAGAAAATAACCAGCTACAGTGGCACCAGCCCCACAGGACGAATCAGCAGAGACCTTGGCCGAATTGGAGAACCATCTAGAGCGCTTGACAGGAGACATTCTGGAGACTAGCATAGATGACATTCCTCGTCGACTTCAGCACTATGTGATTGGGGTCCCAGGACCTTTTAAGAGGTTTCTTTGTAAGCTGGCCCGTGCAGTGGTTTCTTATCGAGATCATCACTAGTGATAGGATGATCGCCTATTGTAGACACATATGACATTTTTTCTTTTTGTACTTATCATTTTTGCCAATCGTAAGGTGTTTTTCAACCTATGATCGAAGACGATGTATATTTTGACACACTCCTATATTATACTATATCACTATTACCGACTTATCTTGTTAAATATGTTATGGAATTTTTTTAAATTTACTTGTATGACTATTGCAAATGTCTACTACATTCGAGAAGTAATTGCATCTGCTAATGTATTTAAAGATCTTGGAATATGTTGATATTCAATATAGTCAAATTCATGTTCCAAGAGATCCACTCTCAAAAAAAATCTCAATAACACTGGATTTCTAATGGCATATACTCTATTAAGCTGTAATACAACGAGTTCAGAATCTAATCTCACTATCAAACTCCGAATCCCAAATGAAATAGATTCAGATAATAACTCAATCACTGCACTATACTCTGCAATGTTGTTCGTTGTTTGACCGAGGCTTACCCCATGCATAGATACCAACTCGTCAGAGGGTGAATAAATAACCCAAGCTGGGGAAGAAATATTCCGTGTACTACGACAAGCACCATCAGCGAAACCAATGTATGTTTAGAGAGGCGTCAACATCTGCAATATCAAGAGTAAAACCAAGATAAGTAGGAATAATGACGAAAAACACTCTCTAAGCTAAGCACACTTTTTAATCTAAAACACACCATCTAGAAAGAAAACTAACCTAACTAAAAATCTCTACACCCATTCTTAAGCATAATACCTCTTTAGGTAAAGACCATTTCTGGGTTTACGTAAAGAGACCCCGTTAAAGTCTACCAATTCATAGGCCCCTTTTGCTAGCTTTCGCTTGTCAACATAGGGACCATGGCACATAGG
The DNA here is from genome assembly GCA_000404065.3 of Pinus taeda. Taxonomy (NCBI): domain Eukaryota; kingdom Viridiplantae; phylum Streptophyta; class Pinopsida; order Pinales; family Pinaceae; genus Pinus; species Pinus taeda. The sequence goes on along the minus strand of APFE030868020.1, from coordinate 12,780 downwards.
CACGAATTTTCCAGTGCCTAATTTATCATTTGCCTGATTGTACAATAAGACTAGGTCTCCTTCCGAAAAATTTCGAGGGGTCACATTTCGATCATACTGAGCTTTAATATGTTTTGCATGAGTTTCGATCGCTAATGCAACATCACGTCGATTCTCATCTAGCTGAGCCAAGTATAACAAACGTCTTTCCTCTTCGAAAGTGGTTGGAAGTAACTCGATGGCCATTTGCAATGATGGGATTTTGCACTCAATAGGTAACACAGCTTGCAGACCATAAACTAGTTGGAAACTAGTGAACCCTGTTGACGTTTTTACTGAGGTTCGATACGCCCAAAGCACTGAAAATAGCATGTTATGCCAATTTGACCGATGAATCCCAATGATTTGTTGGATCATGATGAGTAGAACTTTGTTGATGGCTTCAACTAGACCATTAGCTTGTGGATAATAAGGAGTTGAACTATCGTGACGCAAGCCAAGTTGGCCTGTAAGTTCAGTCATCATAACGTTTCGAAAATGACGCCCATGATCAGCGATAATCGCTTATGGAACACCAAACCTAGCAATTATATGATTGAACACGAAAATCGTAGTTGTTTTGCCATCTGCCTCAAATGTAGGCATCGCCTCGTCCCGCTTAGTAAAATAATCTACTGCAACGATGATATACGCATGCCCCCCAGCCGAGTGAGGGTTACATGTAATAAAATCGATACCCCATTTGGAAAAAGGACCAACGGCAATTATAGGGTGGAGAGGAGCAGGTGGAGCGCGCATCTTTCGATAAAAAATTTGGCAGTTGTGGCATTTTCGGACTGCGTTAATACAATCTTTAAACATAAACGGCTAGAAGTAGCCAGCGCGCAATATCTTTTGGGCTGTGGCATACCCAGACATATGATTGCCACATGCTCCAGAGTGACAGTCGTTTAGGACCCTTTCAGCTTCCTCATGAGTTAAACAACGTTGAAAAACAGAGTCTGCCTCATGACGATAAAGAGTATCTCCAATAATTCTGAATTGTTGGGATTGGAATCGTATTTTTCGATGTTCTAACCTTGAAATATCTAGCCGTAAGGATTGGGTTTTGAGATAAATGATGATATCCCCGTACCACGGATCTAAAGTGCTGATTAGAACAAGGATTCATTCGTAATGGGCTCCTTCACCACAGCTTCCGTGTCAGCACGCGGGAAGTCACATATTAACTCCGCAAAAACCAAAGATTTCTTTGACTTAGATTTTTCAAATTCTAAGTCGAACTCCTGCAGGATCACAATCCATTTGGAGTAATTTCCCCCTAGCAATTTCTTGGTCAAAATATAGATCATATCATTACAATCAGAAATTACTGTAGTTTTACATAGTAAAATGTAATGACGAAAACATTGGACAGCTTGAACAGCTGCCAATGCCAATTTCTCCACATGTGAGTATTTTAGCTCAGTTGGATTTAAAGTTCGACTAAGGTAATATATCACATGTTTAGTACAGAATTAATCTTCCTGAACTAACACCATTCCGATGGTGGAATGGGAGGTGGCGAGATACAAGAAGTAGTACTAGTTGTAGTTGGGAGGATGCAATAACGGTGTATGGGTCAACGTGTGTTTTAGCGCATCAAAAGATTTCTCAGCTATCACATCCCAAAAGAATGGAGTATTCTGTTTCAACAACCGGGTAAAACCCTTTGTGATCTTGGCGTAGTTAGGAATGAATCGACGTAAAAAGTTTTCTTTCCCTTGCAAACTTTGGAGTTGGCGAAGACTCGAAGGAGGAGGCAATTTGAGAATGGCTTCAACCTTCGAGGGATCGACGCGAATGCCGACTTTCGAAACGACAAACCCTAGTAATCGACCCATTTCTATACAGCAAACACACTTGTGTGGATTCAACCTAATTTGATAATGCCTACACCTCATAAAGATGGCGCGTAAATGAATGAGATGATCATCTCAATGTAATGAATGAGCATGCAAATCATCGAGATAGGGTTGCACAATGTGCTTGATGTCATGAAAAGCATAAGACATGGCCCTTTGAAAAGTTTCCCCGGCGTTCTTGAGCCCAAAAGGTAATTTGCAATAAGCAAATGTCCCCCATGGACAAATGAAAGTTGTTTTTGGTTGATTAGCAGGTAGAATATTGATTTGATTGTATTCAGAAAAACCATCCATGAAGGAGAATATTTCACTGTCGGCACAATCATCAATGATTTGATCGATATAGGGAGTTGGGTAATTGTCCTTTGGACAGGCTCGATTAATGTCCCTATAATCGATACATATTCTTATTGTCCCTTGCTTTTTGTTAACAGGAACAATATTCGATACCCAATCTATTTAACAGAATCGGATAAACGAAACCTGCTTTGAGTAATTTTTCAACTTCTGCTTTAATTGCAGCAGCTTTTCTTGGGTGGATCTGACGCAAAAGTTGCCCGACGGGTTTAGCATCTGGGTAAGTTTTGATTTCATGAACAACAATTGCAAGGTCAATTCCTGGCATTTCCTCATATGACCAGGAAAACACGTCACGAAATTCTTGAAGTAGGGCCTTATATGTTTGAATTTCATCTTCCGTACAAGCGGCACCTATATGAATGTTTTCAACAATTCCATGCTTAACCGAAATGTCAATAGGAATAGTTCGAGAACTATTTCCCATGTTTAACTCTGAATGAGGATTTTTCATTGGATTCTGAGCTTCCTTGACATATTCAGTCATAAAAATTGATGAAAAATCATTTTCAAAACGATCACTCTCGGGTAAAAACGAAGATCTATGATGAAGATCTTCCCATGGTAAATCATCGACGCATAGGATTTCACGAATTTTCTCATCAATGTGAATAAGTTCAGAAAACATTATTGAAACCGAGTTTGATGTTGAAAGTGATTCCTCATGGACCACATCCATTAAGTCAATTGTAGTTGAAGATGTGTCGGAAAGCAACTACATGGCTTGATACGCAATTTCATATGGACTCAAAGGCATAACATCACCAAATGAGTCTATCTCAGATTCAGAAGGTACGATCCAAGAATCATCATAAACAATAGTGTCTGAGGAAATCATATGAATGGTTGCAATAGAAGACGATGCGTTGATGGGAGGAAAAGGAAAAGTTTCCAGTAAACCAGCATCTTTAACTAGTCATAATCCAACATCCTTATATGGGATAGTTGTTTTACCGACATGCTGAATGCTTTCAGAAGAGGATGGGTCAGATGAAAAGTAAGTCAGCTGGTCTATGGTTATGATCTTTCCATTATGAGGGAATTTTATAAGCCAAAAGACCGATGAAACGATAGTTGTCATAGCGTAAGACCAACTACGACCCAAGAGAAGGTTGTAATCTAGAGGGGCATCAACCACCTCCACATCTAGATTAACAGTTTTGCCTTCAACCCCTATAGGTAAATCCTGTAGAATGCCAAAAGGATGAAACCCACGGCCCCCCAAGGCCTTTAGAATCATCGGGGATTGATTTAGCGAAGGAGAACCAAGTGATCTCCAACACTATATCGACATAATACACGTTGAGGCTCCATCATCAATCATAGTCCTATGAACAAGTCTATTTTTGACTATCACTGGGATCTGGAAAGCCATTTGATGAGGTAAGCATGGTGTACTATTTTCTAAATCGAAAATTATAAGGTTCGAGTCCTGAACGTCAACAGCTCCTATAGCCGACAAAAGTAATTTACGTTGTGCTGGACATGATTGCAGCACTTCCAAAGCCGACATTGCTGAAGGTGAAACAACTAAATATTCAACAATGTTATAGTTCTGAGCCGCTCTTACATGTGGATTGAAAGCTGACTTTCGAAGTATACCCTTGGTAGGCGGTTTGATTACTAAGTCTAGATTATGTTTCTCGATCTGTAGCGGATCGGAACCGGGAGTTGAGGTTGATGGGTTAGAATGAGAAGATTTTGCTTCTTTACCATCAACAGGACTTTTACTTCCATAATCATGCAATTGAGTCACCATCCTAACATGGGACATCATCAGTATGGGTTCTTTGTTGGCATTTGAGGAAGAACCTATCATCTTACTGTCTTGATTTGGAAAACGATCCTTCAAAACAACAGGATTTTGCGAACCTTTGACAATTTTCGCAACCTCTGCATGATGAGGGCAGTCCCTTGTAAAATGATCTTCATCACAAATGAGACAAGGATAACGAGGTTTGCATTTCTCATCAGTTGATTCCAATTTTTTTGGTTCCTCTTTCGAATTTTTATCTGTTTTATTCTTCTTCTTCCCTTTCTTCTTACCACCAGATTTTGATTTAACTGTAGATGACTCTACAACATGAATATCGGCGGAAAGTTCCGCGGAAGAATCTCTTGTTGGGGAATCTAGCAAGGTTATGATAGGAGAAGAATTCTTGGAAGACTTCTTCTTACTTTTGGTATTAACCGTACCAATCATACCATCAGCGGCATGAGACCCTGAAGGAGCTGCAGCGATTTGATTTTGCTTGGGAAGATCGGGGATTTTCACGTGTAATGTACCTGACTGAGTATAAACTAAGTCAAGGTACTTGAGCAATTACTTGCTCCTCAGTAACAACTCCGGCCTTAGCAACATCCTCAGTGATCTTGGGCTGTAAATATTTTACAAACCATTCAGCTAAGATCTGATCCGAGATAAAAACTTTCACTAAACGTCATCGACATCTCCATTCATGAATGTGATCTGAAATATAAGTGGACGTTGACTTCTTTAACAAAGTCAATAATTTCGTGCCATTGTCATATCTGACTGACATCTGAAAATGAGTTAAAAACGAAGTAGCTAACTGACTAAAGTTATAAAAAGTGGCTTGCGGTAACTCAATGTACCACTTGGCCGCAAGACCAATTAGAGTGTGCTGGAAAAGTCTTAAATAGATTGAATCATCTAAAATGGAATTAGACACACACCACAGGTGATAAGTCATCACATGGTTCGACGGGTCCTCTCCTGATTTGCCTTCAAACTTAGGAATATCACTAGGCAACTTATTCGGTATTGGTGGCCAACACGAAACATAGTTAATTGGATCGTTCATAAGGCGCGTCAAGTCAAGAATGTCCAAAGTTGAGATAAACGGTAATTGACGATTAGGGTCCCTAAAACTCTGGGTCATCAGACCAGCCCCAGGAGGAGGATATCCAGGATAACTAGGAATTGGAATTGCATTTGTGATATTATATCCTCCCGGAAAACCAAGATTAACCGGACCGTACTGGGGTTGTTGAGGTTGTTGATATGTATACCCAAGGTACAGTTGATATTGATAGACTGGCTGCTGCACAACAGGATCGAATTGGTACTATCCCTGGTACGGTTGATATGTAAATTGAGGTTTACTTGTGACAACCGTACTTGAACTAGGTTGTCCTACAGGCATATGAACCGAAGTGTGATTCATGGGTCCAGACTGAGGTAAAGATGTCTAAGGAGTTGATACAGGAACAGTAGAAACCAGAGTTGTCGATACTCCAGATGTAGGTGGGGTAGACTGAACAGATGTTGCAGTAGTTGCAGCAGTCGTTTGAGGTGGAGTACGCAGAGTACTAGGCCCATGCTGAGAAACTACAAAAGGTGCAGAAGTTTGAATAGTAGATTGGACAGGTTGCTGGGGTGAACCAAAAACCAAGGGTTGTCCAGTTTGAGATGAAAACTATACATTCGGTTGCAAGACCTGTTGAGATTGAGATGGATCCCACACTAAGTTCATTCCGAGGTACGGACCCATAACAGGTTGAGAATATTGAGGACCATAACCGGGTTAAGGGTAGGGTTGATAATTCAACGGTACATTTCTAGATCCTTGAACATATGATTGACCGGAAGGTGGTTGGTAACCTTGGGTTGGGTACTAACCTTGGGGTTGATAACCCTAAGGCATGTACTGATACTAGGGTTGACCTTGAGGTACATATTGATACTGGGGTTGACCCTGAGGTACATATTGAGTCTAGGGTTGACCTTGAGGTACATATTGAGTCTGGGGTTGACCTTGAGGAACATACTGTCCCGTAGGTATGTACTGTCTGTGAGGTTGCCCCCCAGGAGCAAACTGGGTACCTTGAGGTTGCCCCCCAGGTGATACTTGAGGATTTTGAGGCTGCCCACCAGGCGGTGACTAGCCACCTTGAGGTTGAGGATTGGGAATAGTACCCGACATCATGAGAATATCTTCTACACTCAACGGCTTAGTACCATTATTTCTAGTTAATAACCCTTGTTCAATAGGTTGAGGAGATGCTCCTGAAAAAGTACCAGAAAGTGACTGATACCTAGCGGGAACAGAAGGACCGCCGTACAAAAAAGTTTCCGGAGATTGAGAAAACATGGACGACTATCTTAACATATTTAACGAAGAATAGTAACCCTTAGCTGTTGGGTGATAAGGAATACGAGGTGGTGAAAAACTTAGTTCCGGGTTTTCCAAAAATTTAGTCAATGAAAGATACCAAGCACTGCTCCTAGATGGACTGTAAAAGATTGATTCACAATTCGTGAGCTCTATAATAGGTTGATCTTCATGGATAGGGATGCCTTCTTTTTCTTCGGGAGTAGCAAGTTCTTCAATAGCTATTAATCCAGAAGGAATATTTTGGATAATTACTCTTTCTACCCTAGGTGAACCAGGACCACTAGAAGTTGGAGAGGTAAACCCCAATGTTGGAGTAGCATCAATTTCAGTTTCAGGTTCAGATATTTCAGGTTCTTCACCTATATCACTAGTAGATGAAACACTACCAGTAACTTCAGAAACAGACACAGACTGTGGATTATAATCTGCTACTAAAGCTTGAAAATTAGGATGTACCACCAAAGAAGATTCTCCTTCTTCAGGTGACCCAACTCTACTGTCTCTAGGAGTTACCAGGGCTCATAGCCATTTAGGCTGGCTCGGTGAAAACTCGGGAGGTTGGTCCTGAAGTCTACGGGACTTCCTAGGTAATTCAGTCATGGTTAAATGTTTTAACTACTTCACATGAAAACAAAGTAAAATCTCAATGAAAACCACCTAAAGCCTCTAAAGAACCAAACAAATTGAATCACATGCCTAAAGAATCTAGGAGATCAAACCACACACAAACAATAACTTTCCATACTGAAAACACTAGTTGGTGATGAAATCCAATGTTGCAGAGTTCAATACAAAAATGGTGGTTGGAACAGTTACCCCGACAACCTACTTAATGAATATATTGGCACAAGTTCATTCACTAAATCGTCTCAAGTGAAGAGAACCCCCCAGAAAATCCAAGTGAGTCTAACCGACGTCTGCTCCAGGTGCAGTGGGATCTTCCCACCACTATCACCTTAGGAAGAACCCTATAGAATATGGTCACTATGGTTACCAACGGAAACAAATATACATGGGGGAATAGTCTACGATCCGATACGCACACAAGGGCAAAGTAGCAAGCTCAATCCCCTTGAAGGCTCCTTGACATAATACAAGGTTTACCAACAAGTGACCCCAGGCTCCTCGACAATGGTCAATCCGAGGTTTACCATTTTTAATACGTGAATATCTGGCGTCGTTCCCAATGAGGAAGGATTGATTCCCACACTGGTTCGGACACGATCTCGTGCTTCTCCTTTAAGAGGAGCTTTCCGAGAGCATAGATGCAACAGTTGGATTTTTCTCCTACCGCAAGATAGAGCTACTTGTTTGTTTTACTGTCTTAGAGAGTTAATTACTCCCTACTCCAAGACACTAGCCTAAGCTATGTTGGTGTAATAGAGCCCTAGAAATAAAAATATGACTAGATTGATTTTACTTTAAGCGTTATTTTTATTGGTTTTTTTTTAAGTCAAGAGGTGCGGAGATGAAACTCATGGTGTGAAGACTCGACTCGAAATCACTAAAAACTGCACTTAAAATGATTAAGAAATCTTTTCCCTTCAATGAACTTCTAGCTAGGAAAGAGTTTGAAAATGAAAATGCTTGTAAACACAAATCTTTCTTAACAAACAAATTAAAAGAAGAGTTTTTGTCTTTTCCAATGCACTCAAAACGAGACAACTAGTTATATTCACAAAAATTTCCCTTTTCTTTCAAACGCTCAAATACTATAGAAACAAACTTTTTCCAAAAGAGAGAATTTTTTATTTTTATAAAACACTCAAAACTATGGACAAAACAAATCTTGAGATCTATAAACTATAAAAAAACTATTTGAAGTAAAAGCTTACAAGATGTCTTTTTCAGGGATGTTTTACTCAGCTATAAGAAAACCAAGGACTAACTTGTCCAAAATCACAAATTAGTCAAAAAACAACCAATTTTTGTTTTCTTTTTTAAAAATGAAATCCAAACTTTTAACACAAGCTTTTTCAAAGTTTTGCAAAGAGAAAACACAAGATGGATTCCTCAACAAAGGTAGATTTTGCAAATGGTAAGATTCATAAGTAGGCCAGTAAAATCCAAGGTGATCTGAGGCTTCTACAGCTTCTAAGCTCTGAGCTACTACATGACCAAAATGAAAATCAAGATCGGTAACCAAAACTTCTAGGAATTTCACCTAAAACCCTAACACCAATGGAATTAACCGAAGGAAATTTCTTAACAAGTCACATGCAGGTCTAGGCAGGAGATAACAATATCTAAACAAATACTAAAATGACTGAAAGAGAAAATCTTAAGGTTTTCAAAATTTTAGCATGGTCCGTAGGCTCGTAGTTCACACAGGTAAGAGAACGCTCTTTGTGAAAAGCAAAAGTGTGGATAAGTCCGCACTGTGTTGCAAGCCGAGGGTGCGTTCCTCTCCTAAAGTTATGAAAAACAAAAAATAATCCTAGATCTACTAAATCCACCCAATTCCACACAAAACAAGCCAAAAACAGAAACAAAAACACAGTTTCTCAGGTGAAAGTAAAAACAAGGAAAAAATCAAGTCCCCAGTGGAGTCACCATTTTGTCACACGGAATGAGTCGATTTTGCAGACAAGCTTGACCTCCCTAGTATCTAAAGATATCTAGTGACAAGCAAGCCAATCAAAAACTATCTTTCTCTAAATATGCAATTAAAAACAAAGGCAAACAAGTGTTTTAGGCCTACATTGGGTCCAATGCAAGTTTGTGGAAGCCTCACTCCCTTGCTCCAAATGAGCTTCCTTGAAGCGTAAGTCTGCAAACACAAACAAGCAAACAAATTAAATAGCACCTGAAAAGCCAATATCATAAAGCATATGCATCATAATGATCAAGGAGATTATGAAACAAACCA
>APFE030868016.1:0-11648 GCA_000404065.3 Pinus taeda | reverse complement strand
TAGATGGCCTAGCAGGGAAAAAGTTTTTCTCTTTCCTAGATGGATTCAGTGGGTAAAATCAAATCCAGATCAGTTTGGAAGACGATGATAAAACCACCTTCACTTGTCCTTGGGGTACTTTCGCTAGAGGGTCCTTTCTTTTGGCCAATACAATGCTCCTTCCACTTTCCAGAGAGAAGTACTATATATCTTTCTTGAGTTAGTCCATGATGCAATAGAGATCTATATGGGTGAGTTTACACCTTATGTATGTGATTTCTAGGAGGCTCTGTCCAACTTAGGTAAGGTGCTGAAAAAATGCATTGAAATGAACCTATCTCTTAGTCCCGAAAAAAGTGAGCTCTTGATGACTATAGGGATCGTGCTAGGTCATTCAATATCACAGCAAGGACTGTAGGTGGACCCAAAAAAATAGCAACCATCCAAAGGGTCCCACCTGCACAAAAGAAGAGATGTCAGAATTTTCCTATGGTTAGCTGGATAATATCGAAGGTTTATAAAAGACTTTAGCAAGTTAGCTTCTCCTTTATTTGGGTTGTTGGCCAAGGAATTTGAGTTTGTATCATGAAAAAGTTGTAAAGAGACCCTAGAAAACCGTGAAGGACAAGTTAACCACTGCACCGATTCTCTGAGGCCCAAATTGGGCCCTTCCTTTTCATATACATGTTTATGCCTCACAAAAAGACATAGGAGAAACTCTAGGACAAACATATGAAAAATGGGCTTATGCTATTTATTTTATGAGTAACAATCTGTCAAAGGCCGAACTGAACAACACAGTGACCGAAAAGGAGCTCCTTGCTATTGTGCATTCATTGAGCAAATTTAGGCATTACATTACAGGTTACCAAACTTTCGTACATACTTACCATGTTTCAATCAAATATTTAATGAATAAACTTGATGTGAATGCCCTAATTATTATATGGTTACTTTTATTACAACAATTTGATCTAACTATTTTACATAAGCCTAGCAAGGAAAATGTTGTTGCAGATTTTTTTATTAGATTAACTTTTCCTACAGGTGAGGAAGGAAGGGTTGATGATAAATTACTGAATGAACACTTTTTTTCCATTTCAACTCTCTCACCTTGGTTTCCTGACATAGCAAATTATTTGGTATCTGCACAGTTTCCACCGATTTTTTCTTGCAAAGAGGAAGGAAAGATTATGAGGAAGAGCGCCCCATTCACTTGGATTCGGGGAAACCTCTTCAAACTAGTCCCAGATCAAATTCTGAGAAAATGTGTCACGGAGGAGGACTTCTTTGACATCCTTCTGACCTGTGATGATGGCCGTTGTTGAGGTCACTTTGCAGAAAAGAGGACAACATTCAAGGTGTTACAAGCCAATTGTTATTGGCCCAGTTTTCATCAAGATGTGGAAAGATATACCAGTCAGCGTAATCAATGCCAAATGATGGGAAAGCCTACTCCAAGGGATGAAATGCCTCTTCAACCTCAAGTGACTTTCGAGCCATTTGAGAAGTGGGACATGGATTTCTTTGGACCTACTGACCCTCCTTCCAAGCAAAAGCAGTATATCATTGTGTGCACTGACTATATGACTAAGTGGGATGAAACCAACGAAATAACGACATTAATAGAGGAGAAGGTGTTTTAGTTCTTAAGGGAGAATGTATTTTACATGTTTGGGTAACCTAAATAATTGGTCACTGACCAAGGCAGACAGTTTACCTCCAAAATTATTGAAGACTTATTGAGTAGCACAAGATCAAGCATAGAACTTGGACTCCCCATCACCCACAAGCTAATTGGAAACTGGAGGTGACCAACAGAGCATTTGAGGGAATTCTAACCAAAGTAGTTAGCAGCAGCAAGAAATATTGGGCATATAGACTACTTGAGGCCACATGGGCCTAAAATACAACCCGGAAGACCACCATTGGTTTCACACCCTATGAGTTGGTCTATGGGAAAAGGGCCCTGTTGTCCATTGAATTCTAGTACAATACATTGAGGATGGTAGTTGAAATAGATCTAGATCTAAGGAGTGCACAAAAAGAGAGATTTCTCCAGTTGAATGGGTTAGATGAGTTTAGAATGCAGGCCCTCCTACACATAGAGGTAACTCAAATTCAGAGGAAGATATGGCATGACAAGAACATCAAAGACAAGCAATTTCAAGAAGGTGGCTGGGCTTTATTATATGGTTCTAGATATAAATACTTTAAGGGCAAGTTAAGGAATATATGGTTAGAGACTTATGTTATATAGAAATGTCATGATAATGGTTTAGTGCATATCATAACCATAGATGCAGAGGCCATTCCTTTACTTGTTTTTTTTTTTTCTTCTGAATCAGGCTATTTCTATTATGGTACAAAAAGTCAAAAAGTTGCATCAGTGTTACAACAAGGCCATGGCGCTATAAATCCTGCCGAGAGATTGACAGTTTTTCCCAAATTTATACATACCCAAAGTTGAACATATTCAAAAATTGGATGCTGAACATGGACATGCTGAGACAAATGAACATATCGACACTGAACACTATTTAAACATGGACTAATAGACATATGGATCCATATTGCCGACACATAGATTTTAAAATCCAGACTAAAGCCAAACACATAAAGAAAACAAGATTCGAAGACTCCCAGAGTAATGCTCCCACTTCCAGGCTGCCGAGAGCGAACTGGTTGATTGGATTAATCATCATCTGTGGTGTAGGGTTCTTCCTCCACCCTGCACCCAAATTGCTGGGAGTCATCCAAGAAAGAGAGAGGGACCATCGAGCAAGTAGGGACCCCTTGTGCAGGCTCGCTTGGACCAGCAAGGCCTGCTTGTCGGGCTGGAACTTTCCATAGTGGGGTGTTGCAGATCAATTGTGGGAATTGTCCCTTGAGCTGGTGGTGGGTTTTCCTGATTTACTTCTGCCTGACCTCTGAGATTATCACAGTGCTCGACAGTAACAGATACAATGAAAGTGGACTTGACAAGTGTGCAGGGTATCCAATACTTGACTGTGGGGTGCGCTTCATGTCCACATTCTGTTATGCTTCTACTCCTAGGCCCTCTGCCACGTCCCGTTGTTATGCCATGGAGGCGATGCTGCTAAGATGTAACTTCGATGGAGGAAGAAGGAGAAATGGGGCCAGTCCTCTGAGCGGTAGCTCGACCGCGAGAGCCTCCTCGTCGACTGCTCATTCTAAGACGCTCTCTCCTCATTGCTAAATTCAGAGGATGAACCAGCTTGGAGAAACCCGGAGAGGAGAAATTAACCAAGACGGGGGCCACAGAATTTGGCTTACAATGCTTGCAAACCACTCTCAAGCTTGGGACAATACCTGAGTTGGGCACAGAGCAAGAATGTCCCTGTACAATCCCCCACATCACCGAGGAGTGCTCCAACGTTGTAGTGGAGTGCCCAACAACTTTAAATGAATGCATAAATGTAATAGAGGCTCCCGGAATATGAAGCGCCATCGCACAGGTTACCAGGAGGCCAATTAAGGAGGACAAGACCAGTAATAATACTCGTATTGAGGTTCCTGCATGTGCCCATTTGAAACATTCTGTAGGTTCACCACGTGATGTATATATAATTCCTAAAATGTAGTCTAAGATGATAAACAAACATTTGATCTTCTTTCAATAATGAAAATCCTAGCTACTAAAGGGAAGAAAGTCAAGAATTTTTCTTCACAGAGCACAGAGCACACGCTAAATGCACATCAAGCCAAGCAATCAAAATGCAAATGCACATTCATTTATTTGTTTTTCAACTCTCTTAATGTGTGAATGATGTTAAGAAAGCTATGTGTAAAACTGAATTACCTTTAAAGCGACACTACTCAACAAAATTCTTTTCCAAAACGAAGTGAAAGCAGGAGAGACACTTTGTGATTTTGAAACGGAAATTTCTTTTCGACACTTTGAAACTAATATTTCAAATCCTATGCAACAGTAACTGTATAATCGACTATCCAGAACAATGGGATTGTTTTCTAAAACTGAAAATGACAGCTACGACACTTTCAGATCTAGAGACGACAGCTCAACTATGCTACTTTTTGCAAAAGAGAACTAAAAATGATGCACAATACATAAAAAAAATTATAGTTCTTTGCACTAAGGAGGTTGAATAATGCAAGAGAAGGGGGTTTTTACAGAAGTACACTGACTATAGATAGCATATCTCTTGAATAAGACTAAAAACAATGAGAAAAATCCACAGTCGGAGGGTAAAGTTAACCCTCCCTAACCATCGCACCTATTACACAGTGAACTCAGTATGCAGCGCACCTACTGGACTCGGGAAGTGCGATGCATACAGACTGCGTTGAAGGCAGGGCGCGATGGTTGCAGTGCGAGACTTTGAACGAGACTTCACTCATAGTTTGCAATCTAGTTTAGGTGTTTAGGCTGAATAAGTAAAGTAGTGTATGTAAAACACAAGGGTGATCTAAGAGGTTACTAGAGCCACCACTCAGGGCAATTAGATTGCTTGCATATCTATTTTTTAATTCATAAACAAAACACGGAGATAGACTGAAGCACCATTGGTCTACTTTGCATTTGTATGACAAATGCAGTTCGAAGGCTAGCTAGCTTGACTTCAAGTTCCGTTTGTATGTTTATAAAAGAAACAAGGATAGATAGGCTAACAAGTAATCTAGTCGCTCCCCACGGCATTTTGTTATCCAGGAATAGTGTCCACTTGGATGCTGCTATTCCCACTAAGATGGGTGGCTATCTTAGAAACAAACAATCAAAGTCTATTATTGTTCCCTTTTATGAAAATAGACGAGAGGAGGACCAAGAAGACCAACCTGAGTCTTGAGCTTGATTTCCTCTCCTTCTTGATAGAGCTTCGCCACTTCTTCTTGTCTGTCCATCTTCAAAAGAACCTGTAGAATCACGGCAACATACTACTATGCAAGAAACAAGAATCTAAATTCATAAATAATACAGGATTAGATGTGTATTTACCATATACATGCATATATAAACAAGTAAACAAGAATAGCTTTCTTCAGATGAAAAGTAGCAAGAAGATTACAACCATGTGCTCTGACCTAGCATCACCCTCCAGCTAAGAAGCCCTTCTTCAACTCAAAAAAATTTAGATCACCCAGCACTGTGAATGTACACCAAAATACCAACAACACTTCTATGTAAGATACAAAATTCCAGCCTCTGGATCTCTATGATGAGGGATCCATATATAGATGATTACAGAGAGGTGAGTCTTCTTCTAGGATCTTGATTAGTGTCCTCTCTCTGATAGTTCTTGCTTCCACTTGGAGAATGATGATCTCTTACTCATCCCTGGTCGAAAATGGAGAGGCAAGTTTCAGAAGGGAAGCTTCTAGAAGATTCCATGATCTTCCACCTCGCATTTCTGTCCCTGCCATTTGTCCATTCCCGAACATCGCACCCTACAGAGGAGAAAATCAGTATGCATCATACCCTTTGCAATTGGAAGGTGATATGCAAAACATCCCCTGCATTGAGCTTTCAGTATGGTCCAGTTTTGACCATTTATGAGCAGTTTTCAGTGGAGAACTTCTGGGAGATGATGTAATCAGTTGACCTTGTTTCTTTAGTCAGTGAAGCAACACTTTTAGGGACTTAGGAGCCCTCAGTTTATGGACATTTATGATTGGGGTTGAAGTGCCCAAAAATTTCTATAACGCTTAGTCCAGTTAGTAAATTAGTATACATTATTTCACTGATAGGTGCTTTACAACTTGTTATGGTGGAGATGTTGTCATGTCCATAAATGAGTGAAATCATTTAAATATCAAGATGTTGTCGTATTCATAAAATCAAAGTTAGATCTAATAATAATGATAATAACAACCACTCAAATAAAAAACAAAAAGAATTTTTGACACCTAATCCTTGTGACTAGGCGAATTTATCTAAATGAATAAATTAGAAATATGAACAATCATTGGGAGATGAACTAAATATTCTCTCCCTCATGTATATAATGAAGATCTACCTTGTGGAATAATACAGGAATCAGTTTTTGCTTTGTGGAGTTATTGCCTCGCCTGACATGGTATCAGTTGTAACTCCCTT
The DNA here is from genome assembly GCA_000404065.3 of Pinus taeda. Taxonomy (NCBI): domain Eukaryota; kingdom Viridiplantae; phylum Streptophyta; class Pinopsida; order Pinales; family Pinaceae; genus Pinus; species Pinus taeda. The sequence continues at coordinate 5,593 of APFE030868016.1, read as the reverse complement.
CAATGTTGTAAGTTCCCAAAATAGTTGTAAGTTCCCAAAATAGTTGTAACTCCCTTCAATGTTGTTGCTGTGGGTTGTATGTTGGTCTGTCATATGCATTTTTATTTCTGAACGTTGACCCTATCTGTCATATAAATTTTTATTTCTGAATGCTGGCCCTGTCTGTCATATGCATTTTTATTTCTGAATGCTGGCCCTTTCTGTCATATGCGTTTTTATTTCTGAATGCTGGCCCTGAACGTTGCCTAAAGGCGCAATTGTCAGCTATTCAAACCAAGTCCACCGGGATTCGCAGTACATGAAGATATTCTAAAGTTTGAAAACTAAGTGCCATTGTTTGTGGCCAAATTCTTGATTGTTCATTGAATGGCTGGCCTCCTACGCATTGTTGCCCTCCATATCCCCTCGACATCATGCCTATTTGCTCTCCTCATTATTGTTTATTGGAAACAAAACCTCTGAGGGATCTCCATGAGAATGGGTTCTTCCTCCTTTAGAACCTCTGGGTTAATCACATCTGTTGTGCCCATTTTTTTTCATTGTTTGTTCTTCCATGTCTTCATTGCACACTAAATACTCTCATTCCACCGCCCAACGAGTGAGACAGCTTTGACTACACCCGATTTTCAACAAAACAACACGCATATATGCGATTGGAGCATGTGCATTACCAATCGTATTCTCAAAATATGTGATATAATCTTCAAAGTCAGCACTTATAACTTACTCCAGATTGATCCCACAAAGCATAACCAAAATCCTTGCCGATGGCATTTCCCTGAAATGGACAATACCAGGATGAGAAAATGGTTAGAGTCTCAATGGAAACCTTTGATTGGCTACATCCCCATCATATCCAAACTGATGAAGGAGTCGTACTGCTTCCATTTTCTAGTGCCAGCGACTGGGAAGCAAATCAGACTCGTCCATGGGTACATGGAAGGAGCTTCCTAGCACTTCACAGATGGTACATGGGCTATAATCCACTGAAAAATACCCCCATAAACAATTTAATTTGGGTAAAACTCCTGGGTCCTCCCTTGGAGTTGTGGTCAAAAGAAACTCTATATGAGATTGGAAATGCTTTGGGAAGATGTGTTTATCTGGATTCTTGATGTCTGGGGGAGAAAGACAAACGTGTTTCCTGGGTTCTCATTGAGAAAGCCTATAGGGTGGTTTTGCCAACCACATTGAAATATCATGGAAGGATTTTAAGATAAATCAAACACTAGACTTTTGGGGATTCCCTTTCAAGTGCTCAGTATGCCACAAGATAGGTCATCTCCGTAAAAATTGTCCTTGTTGCCCTGTGTCAAAAAACTGAATTTCATGGTAAACATCAATCTAAAAAAAATAAAAGGGGGACGAGACCTTTTTCTGAAATGGAAAAAACCTCCCTTGTTATTAGTTCATCTCCTTCAGATTTTGGCAATCTACAGGGGAAATGACATAGAATACAAATACATTTTGAACTAGTTGGGATCTTGAAGATTCTATATAATGTATTCATGCTCAATAATAATGTATATATTAATGTTTAACAATTTATAAAAGATAACCAATTATTCTGACCTCCTAGAAAACATTGGCAAGAGTGTTTGGAGACTCATCCATGAATGTATCTTATGCCCATAGATAAAAGGTTATAATTGTATCTTGCTTATATGTACAATGAATTAGATTCTAGAATAAGAGAATAACTATAAAAATCACCAAATAATTTGGAAAAACGTTATTCAATCCTTCCTCCTCATGAGTAGATGGTTGATTTGTAATATTTGGGATAAGTATCAAGGTTTGATTTGAAGGAACCATTGGGTTGAGTGCCATAATCAATGTTTCTTCTCAACAAAAATCAAGAAACCATTGGGTTGAGTGCCATAATCAATGTTTTCTCCCTGCAAAAATCATCCATTGTCTTTATAGAGATGGATTCTACATTCTAAATTAAGTAATGAGACATGAGTATATCTTAGGGCACAACCATTAGGGTACATTGCATTAAGTAGTTCATCAAGATCTCATTAGGACCTACATTGTGGCAATAATTACATCCTCTTACATTAACTATTAGGGACACATATGTCAACCTTTCATTTATGACTAGACATTCATTATCATTCCTTATTGTTTTCTATTTTGATTATGTTGTTTTTTAGTAGGGGATACGACCAAAGATGTAATGTGGCATTGAATAAAAAATATCCATTCTAACTAATTTCTAACTCCACTAATCATTATGGGATAAAGAATATTCAAAATGATAATAAAATAAATATATATTAAAAGGATACTATTTAATTCTAATAACTTACTTTTACAAAAATAAAAAAATTTAAACAAAATTAATCAAAAAAGGAAAAGGAACCTAGAGAATATTTCTTTAAAATAGGCAATGTCTAATATAAACTTGAACCCCACACACCACAGAATTGGACGAAGAATATTCAAAATGATGGTAAAATAAATATATATTAAAAAGATAATATTTAATTCTATTAACTTACATTTACAAAAATATAAAAAATTTAAACAAAATTAATCAAAAAAGGAAAGGGAACCTAGAGAATATTTCCTTAAACTGGGGAATTTCTAATATAGACTTGAACCCCACGACAAAAGAAGATGCTTGATTAAAAAACTATTGATGGCACATCATTTCACATCAAAGTCTTAACCTAGTCGTTACAAGTCTGTGCATCTCAATATTACATTCAAATCTCCACGGTTGCTGCAGATATTATTAACTTCCCACCATCAGCGGTAACTTCAGTGAACTCCCTGGTTGACGGATTAAACAGATAAGAGATGTGTTTTCCTAGGGCGCCAAAAGCGCTGAAAAAAATCTGGTCACGCCACTGTGTAGCGCACGTAAAGAAGCGAATATCGAGGGGATTCGGAAAGGAAGCTACCACACTCCAAACGTCCTTCTCAACATCATACTTCTCTACCTGTTGTTCAGTGAACAAGTACAACTCCCCACAAAAAGAACAAACCTCACGCCTTCTCCATGTTTCTAACCTCGTGTTCCACACATGTGCCGTCATTCTCCAGGTTCCCTCACTCGGATCGAATACTTCTCCACGCTCGAATTCCTCTAACACCATTAATTTACCATACATGAAAAAACCGCGGCATCCAAAGCCGTGCGGTTCGATCATAGGAGGCAAAATTTCCCACTTGTCTGTCTCCACGTTATATGCTTCTACAGATGCAAGACGGGGCTCATGCTCGCCGCAACCGCCAGCGACGTAGACAAGTCCGGTGGAAGAAGAAACACAGCACGCAAAGTATAATCGAGGTGTCGGAATGTCAGCTCCGCGGCTCCATCTGGCAGATTCAAAGTCATAAATGTCAACACTCTTCATCAAACTTGTATCAGACGGACGGATTCTCCCCATGAGAAGTAGCTTCCGATTCACAGCCACGCACTGACACCATACTTGTATTCCATTAGTCTGGGGATCATCACGGGGTCGTATATGGTTACTACAAAAACGGGATTCATATCTCTTTCATTCATATCATTTTGAATCAAGCACAGCAGATGCTCGCTCGTCCCACATTTCTTCCTATCAGCATAGAACGTAGGGCTACGGACCATAGCCTCCCAGCTGTTGCACACAGTTTTCAGCGTATCGTGTGATGTGTAAGGTACTTTTAGCAAACACTGCCGAATGACATCCTTTGGAACAGTCTCCATTAGGGCACTTTAAACACAACAATTTCGAGATCCTTCGAGTTTACCCGGAGCTTTAACGCAAACACAAAAGTGAACTACGTTAGGTCAAATATGAAAGTACAGTTAAATATATAATGCGCAGATGTGGGGAAACGTAATTTCAAACCGACCAGAGAGGGAGTTCGTTATGTCCATTCATAGAACCACATTACATGTTTTATATATATGAAGCATTTAATATATTTAACATCTATCATGTCCTACACACGAGCATGACTGGACTCCCTATAGGGAATTTTGCTACAGAAAAGAAAATTATATATATAGAGTGGTGCATGAAATGGGTTTAGCTAGTTGTCAAATTTAAAGTTTTTAAATAAATTAAATATTTCATTTTACCTAATATATTTTTTGTTTTATTCTCATTTGCCAATTTATTATTAATGTTTTATATTTAGAGTTTTTAATTTGAGGTTGTGTATTTCATTTATTGTTTATTAATTATAATATTGGGATGAAAAAATATTCATAATATAAAATGTGGATTCTAATTTTTTCAATAATAATAACAAAACGAACTACTAGCATGAGAGCATCTTGATTGTGAAACAATCAAATTGGTGTAAGAAAGCCCCTTGATTGTGGCAAGGTTAATTGGTCCATTAGAGCCCCTTGTTTGTCGGACAAGGGACCAATCTCTCCATAACAATTTGAGTGATGAAGTATATTGAGGTGTAAGAACTCTACTTCCCTGCCAATTTGAGTGATAAAATATATTCAGGTGTACCAACTCTACCTCCCTTTGGCCAAGAACCTATGAGGCTATATATATGTACAAAGAGTGGAAGGAACCAATCTCTCTATAAGAATTTGAGTGATATAGTATATTGAGGTGTATTAACTCTACCTCCCTTTGGAGCACCACCTATGAGGCTATAAATAAGTACAAAGAGTGGACAAGTTAGAAATCTTTCAATATAGGTCATTGATGGGTATTAATTGTTTTAGAGCCAATTAGTTATAGTTTTCCAAATTGTCACAAAAGTAAAATAATAGAGAGGAACATAGAAATGAATGAGTATCCTTAAAGAGAAAGAAGTGTAACACCTTCCTTATGTTGTGTAGGGCAATGGAAGGGAGTGCCATGGCTTCCTCATCAATAAAGGATATGCTTATAGTGGTTTATAGTGAGTGGATCATCTAAACCATCACAAAATGAGTTGCTTGGAGTGAGATTTCCCCCCATAAGGGTGACTACTTCGAGACCCACCCTCTCAACTTCTTGGTGTTCCAACTTGAATGAATCCCCTTGCTCATGTATCTATACAACTTCTTCTTCTAATTATCCTTTATATATATGATGATTTCATCTCACATTAGTTCTCCTAAAAAAATTTAGATGCTTCAAGCATGGTATGCCAACTACTATCTCATACATCTTATAATAGAAATGCACTTACATAAGGCACACTATACTTTCACATACACGGTACTATGATATCTTGGCTTATATAGTTCCCTTTACCTTCTCTAATATGGTTTCATGTATGATTTTCTTGCTTCCACATGGTGTTATTGTTTCATATGTGTGCTTTAGATGTGGTGAGCATTCCATGAAATATAAACCGAGAGCTACCCTCCAAGCCATTTGGTGTTCCAACTTAAGAGGCATTAAACACTTTATATGCAATTCATATCTATCTTTTTCTCAATCCATAATAATTTGTGAAACAATTGTCTTCCTCATCAAGTGAGAAGAGTGGTTACGCCAATCAATAGTCATTTAAAGTGGCCTAGCTTGCTAGGAGGAGAGCATACAAGAATCAAAGTGAAGGGTTCAATAATAAAGCCATGGGAAGTAGAGGAAATAAATCTATAAGAATGGAAATGCAAGAACATATATGTGTAGGG
>APFE030868007.1:67457-119368 GCA_000404065.3 Pinus taeda | reverse complement strand
TGATTATAGAAACTTATCAGATATTACAGTGCGAGTCTCTCCCGGAGCAAAATCAGCTAGAGATAGCTTGTTGACTAATCAACCAACCAACCAACCCGTAATACAGTATTCAGGGCTGTCTTTCTAGTGCAAATATCTCAAACTATTTATTACAATTGACCTAAAACAGGTCTGCAAAAAGAGCTTTCTAAACCTAAAATTGTGCCAAAATTAAATGCAGGTAAATATCTATTGAATGTGTCAGAGGTAGCTGGATTAAAAGGAGTGAAATCTGGCCCTTGGAGCCTCGATGCAGTACTGCTGGAATAACTGTGCTTTGAGATCTGCAGTTCTGTTCTGGTGCGAGTTAAATGTGCAATAACCATGATTTGAGAGTTTTGAGTGGCCTCGCCGTGTTTCTTTGACTTTGCTGGAAGGTATTAAATTTTCTCCTACTTTGGGCCGTTGTTAAGATCTTCGCTGATACTCTTTGCTACTACATTGATGGTATCCGCCGCTTTCGGATACTCTTTGACATGTTTTCTCTCTATGAATTTGATCTGATACTCTTTAATCTCTGCCTCTAGTCTCTTCCTGTTTTCAAATCGGTTTAATTTGGCAAAATCGGGCAATTTCGGGCCTTTTCGGTGCAAAACGGGCCAAGGAATCAAAAGATTCCCTAAATATTCCCCAATATGGACTATTTCCCATAGCGATGCGCGATATCGCGCATCGAAAACTGCCTCCGTTTCTCATTCCAGAGCTCCGAAGCACGATTTTTCTTCTTGCGTGAATTTTCGGTTTTTTGGCTGCTCACGTCAGCAGTATAGTAGATGACATCAGCATGCTGATGTTAGCAGTGGGGGTCCTTTGGTACAGATGTGACGTCAGCATGCTGACGTCATCAAGGTGATGTGGTAGTACGGTGGCGTGATGTGGCAGGGTGACGTGGACCGGGCGTAGGCAGGGTGAGGTGACGTGGAGGCGACCTGGCAGGATGAGATGGCGGTCCTGTTATGTGAGGGGAGGGCGGTTTTCCCTGTGCGTCGGACCACCTTTGGTACGGAGGTGGTTTCTGTCAGGGGTGGCCCGATGTAATGGGAGGCTGCCACATGTCCCGGTGTACGACGGTAAAACTGTCGAACATCAGGTGGTAACCTACCACCGTAATTGGGCGCGCGATGTGATTAAGGACTGCCGGATCTGGTGGAGGCGATCCGACGGTGGACGAGAAAGGGAGATGCACGGGGTTTAGCAAAGGCGCGCGCGCGTTAAAGACTTAATTTTTCACGGTGCGATGGGTTTTTAACTTTAGAAAATGGGTAAATGTGTTTGCGCGGTGAAAAGTTATCAAACAAACATTAATATTTTTCATAGAAGAATGTTCAGGGAGGGCTATTTAGCATTTGGAAAGGGTTCCCTTAGTGTTTGGAAGGGGTCCATACACTTGGGGGTGGGAATTTTTGCCGAGGGAGGGTTCTTACTAAAGTCCAGGTGACTTAGTAATTCCCAGTGAAGTATTTATGGTTATATTTCAACCAGGGGGAGGGGATATTTACATAAGGGGATTATCTACATAGTTTTAGTATAGGGACAGGGAAAATATAGGGATTTAAATAATAATGTCAGTAGTTAATATGGAGATGACAAGAAAGTGCTAAGTTTCAGAAATATTAGGCTTGAAAAGGGGAGATAGAACCTTATAGAAAGAGTATGGATTCTCTTTGAGTGAAGCAGGGCTTCACCCAAGCTAATGACATGAAAATGATGAAACTAAGAGATATCAAGCAGATCTTGACCTCTTTTTGGGGAAATTAGTTAATGATTTGGGGAAGATGGAGCAAGGGAATTTAGTTACGCCTGGTTTGAGCTTCTTCAAATAAAAATGCTTGATGATTGTGATCTAAGTGTAGATGGTACTTTAAACTATGAACAGGCATCAAGATTCTGCAACCTCAAAACTACCTACCCAGCCTAGTTACCTAACATTTTTCCTTCTTTTGGTTTGGGTGCACTTAGACTTGCAGACCCATCATTTCAATTTTTTCTTTTTTTTTTTATACCTTCCTATCTACAAACTACCTTTTTTTTTTCCAAGGGCCTAGATTAAGCAGTTGGGCTCCTTTGATTCTCTACCTATCTAAGAATCTGCCAAGATTAAGCTGTTTGGATAGATTTTCATCCTCTATATTCTAAAATAGGAAATTGAAACCTAGGGAGACCAATATTAAGCTGTTTGGACCTCCCTTTAGCTGAAAATTGTACAAAACTGGAATAAATTCTCAAAATTTGGAAAGCAGTTAGATGAACTCTGAGTAGCCTTCTTTGCTTGGTGACTGTTTAGCAAATATGGAGCATTACAGCACGCAAAGTATGACATATTTGGTCTGTAAAATGTCAATCATGAAATATGAGTAACCTGCTGCAGCAGGAGGCTAACAGGAGGAAAACACACCACAAAAAACTATCATCTATTGCAGAAACTTATACAGCCCCCCCAACAGCTATTTTGTAATTATTGTAGATCGATGCGCCATGATGAATGAAATTGCCAAATTTATGAGTTATTAATGGATTGAACATCTTCTTACAGGATGCAATTGGAGGCACGAGGTCAGGATCCAACCACAGAAATAGTGTGCGGTGGATTCCAGGGACGCCAACGGGGATGAGGAGGAATGGGACCTGGACGAGGGTGTAGATAGCTGATATGCTACAATTGTGGAGGACCTGGGCACTATGCGCATGAATATATGAACCTGACTAGAACATGTTTCCCTTACTGTTACCAGTTTGATCATGAAGCGGAAGATTGCCCCACACTAATTGCACAGATGCGTGAGAAAGGGGTTCTTCAATCTACTCCCACTCAAAACATCTAAACGATAAAGTCTGAATCATGCGAAGAGGACCCTAATGTTAACATGGTGCTCAGAAGTGGTGCAACTACGGGAGAGGATAAGAGGAAGAAACTTGAGGATGATACATGGGTTCGCAGGGCCCCTACAAAGAAACCAGAGTTTGATTTGGAACGCGTGAAGGAAACATTTATGGAAGCCAAGAAGAGCTTCGTGGAGGCTTCCACTTCAGGTAGCAAGGATCAGACTAAGTTAGAAATGGATCCATCTATGCTAACTCCCTTTTTAGAGACATGCATGAAGCTACTATGAGACAAAAAGTCAGTTAAGGGACTGCAAGAGTTGATAACTAGGTGTGCAGGGTCAGGTGAACCATGCATGGTCCGGAAACTAGGAAAGCATGCTTTGCGCACCGGACGGGAAATTCGGTTGACTGCCCAGATTGGTGACTATGAGATGGATCAGGTCGTTCTAGACTTAGGTTAGATATGAATGTGCTACCTAAACATACATAAGAGCACATGGGTAGGCCCACACTACAATGGTCTCCCATTCAACTATGAATGGTGAAACAACAGAAGATCTTGCCCATGGGGAGACTACAAGGAGTTACAGTAGACATCGAAGTTGCGAGCACACAAACATATTTTCAGGTAATAGAAATTGTGGATGATAGTAACCCATATCTTGCATTGTTAAGGATAGGCTGGGCCACGGATATGAATGGATTCATCAACCTAAAGAGACGAAAAATTGTTAGGACTCTGGACACCACATATCTCCACAATGGTATGATATTGTCCACTTTGGGCCTAAGCCCTCATGGATTTGCTTTTGGACTTACCCCAAAAGTCCTCATACCAATGGAGATATTTGTCCATCCTTATATATCCATGATGCTCCCCACTTCTAGTCAATGTGAGACTTTGGTCGTATACCCAACAATCCTCCCCTCGAACAAAGGACCATCGAGCCTCCCCTCAAACGATTATCCATCCGTCCAATCTCTACCAACCAGGGTTCTTCACTCCAATGCGTTGGAAGCACACGCCTTACGTGGAGCACCACATGCCTCGAGAGCTTGCTCTATCCCAGGTCAACTCCTCTTCACCGTGTTGGGATCAGGACACGTCCATGAAGAATCTGGAGCACACCGCCTGTCTAACCGAGCTCATCCATGGATCCCATCGTGATATTATCGGGGCCCACCACCTTCGTTTGACATTCCGAGGATTCATCCACTTAGCTAACTTCAGGGCACGGCTCTGATACCACTTGTTAGGACTCTGGACACCACATATCTCCACAATGGTATGATATTGTCCACTTTGGGCCTAAGCCCTCATGGATTTTCTTTTGGACTTACCCCAAAAGGCCTCATACAATTGGAGATATTTGTCCATCCTTATATATCCATGATCCTCCCCACTTCTAGTCAATGTGAGACTTTGGTCGTATACCCAACAAAAATGATATTTGAGAAAACGTCCCTCGACGTAGTGGTTCTGCTGGATCCACCTGAAGAAACACACTACGCTGAGCTTGTGGACAATGAGGATAGTGACGATGAACCAGACTGCATCTACCAAATCACAATGCAAGGTCAGGATCAGGCGAATCTGATAGTGGATGGGAGAATCTCATGGGAATGTGCCAGTTCTTGCACGTCGGACTTAGATGAAGAGATTGAGAGATGGCAGAACTAATTGCATAAGCTAACAACTCTAAATTGTAATATGATGGTTAGATCACTACGCCGCATAATGGTAGAAGCAAGGGAGTTTCCATTAGATGCAGAGGAACCTGTAGACCACTGTGAACTGGAAATTTTGGAACAAAAGCAGCAGGGTGCGCAACAACTGCACAAGGATGGAGTACTCACCAAAAGACTAGGAGAAAGTGGCGCAAATATAGAAGGTAGGCATGCATATGGTTTGTAGGACAAAGTAGGGTGAGGGTCCATCTATGGCATTGGATGTAGGTATATGTGGTGTAAATTCCTGACTGGATAAGGATCAAGAATCAAAATTCGCCACAACGATGCATTCCGCTAGCTATTCGTGACAAAGCTTACAGAAAAACAAGGGGAAGGATGAACGACATCTGCCGGATAAGATGATCCAATGGGAATCTATAGTTACCAGGGGTTTGATGGGCCTATAAGACCATCAACAAAAGAAGGGGGGCGAAGGTGATCTTATGAATGGTAAGACGAGATGGAACCAAGAAGACAGACAAAATTCGGTGGTTGTAAGAAGCCATTTGGAGCGGCAGGAGAAGGATTCACGAAATCGATGAAGAATGGGTTTGGATAAGGATGAAAAGTGCGATGTTGGATGAAGAAATTAGCAAAATGAAAAGCGGCGTCACTCAAGTGGGCCGCGTGAATCTGCAAATAAGGGAACCAGGCCTGGCCGAGTCTAACTTAGTATTGGAACGGGTCACAACCCTGCTTGGCTACGACCGCACCAACGGAGGAGTGTACCATATGTAGTAGACTATGTTGGGAGAATGGATACAAAAGTAATCGAAAGGTGCCCATAGCCCGGGCTGGCAGGGAAGCTAAAATTTTGCACCTGGGGTACAACTACTTGACTAGTTGTGGCAACCACATTCTTAGTTCTCCAAGCAGTTGAAAGGAGGTGTAGGACTATAAACAAGTCTAGGGGAGACCTGCATGGAAAGAAGGTTGCATGTAGAGCCAGTCGGTTAGTAATATCGTGGTCACAATGAAGGGGCTGCGCTGCCATGTGGGAAGGTTGGGAGGTGACCATTGCCATCACTATTCATGATAAGAAGTTCGAGTTACGACAGAGAGGAGAAGGTGTTAGGTCATTAAGGTAGGATTTTGGAGCTAGATACAAAAGGATCTACCTCCAAGATGAAATTAATGATTTGGAAGTGGAGGGAAGGGTACATTCAAATTCACATGTTCCTATAAAAACTGTTGGAAAACGTTGGGATATTTGATATTTGAGTCAGTACAGACCATGAGTACCATGGCTAGTGTTATCACTCAGGTTGTTCCCTACCTCCTAGAGGGAATACGGCCGAGGTAACCACTAACCAATCTTTTAGCTACAGGTCCTAGCCTACCTACAACCAGAGAGGGTTCTCCCTTTGTAATTTAACTTTGTTTGTTCGTATTTTAGGCTAGTTTATAAGACACAATTTTTGTTTGATGTTTGGGAGATGACATTCAATAGAGCAAGGCAATAAGTTGAGATAAGTTCATACCATTGGGTTGACGCAGTCTAAGTAAATAAACTTCTAAGCATGGTTTCTTTGGCAAAGATAATACTACAGAGCAGGATAATTAAACACGGGACAATTTTGAAACTGAAATAAGATGGAATGAAGTCAAAGAATGAAAGGAAGTCAAGAATCTTTGATTCTATTAACAAAGATAAATTGCATAAATATTATCAGGGAGCATTTAAGAATTGCTTGATGATATTTAGAGTGAAAGAACTAGGGGGACAAGAGCAATTAAGAATTATTGACTATGCTAGTCCTGTAGAAAACATTAAAAATTACAGGAATTGAACATAGAGTACAGTGAAGTAAATTCTGGGTTATCCTTCTTTCCTGTAACTTAGCACATGATATTTATATGATAAATAAAGACAAATACAGAAACAAAAGATTTAAGAAGACTTATTGATCCATGCATTAACACGAGAATTCTGCAATCTATTCTTTTTCCATCGATTCCACACTCAGTCAGTTCACCAACAAAGCATTCCAACAATTTTATTTCTGAAGAGTTCTCAAAAATATACAGCGCAAGTCTAGAATGATATTCACCAGCCAACGATAATGCATTTCTTTAACAAGTATATATAGAAGTTTACAAAAATATCCCATAGGGAAATATCTAGACATAAATTAATCCATCTATTATGACAAAAGAAATAACTCATATGGAAAAAACGTGCAGCAATAACTGAGGAAATAAATGCGCTTTATTGGTTGTTGCAGGTGTCCTGTTTGTTGTTGACCCTTTGACTCTGATAGTCAGTGGATGACCGCTTTGCTGCTATGATGTCCTAGGCGTGCTGTCATTTGCCACCTGTGTAGTTTGTTTGAATGCCTTTTAGCGCTAATTTCATCTACTGTCGATTTGAATTTTTGATAGCAGAGCCATATTATACAATTTGCTTGTTATGTAGAAAATAAATAAGAAGAGAATCAAAACTACTTTAGAATCTCAAGTAGGATTTGCCACCATTCCTCTGTTGGTAGTTGATGCTTTCTTAATTTGAATAATATTTCATCAGCTTCAGTGTATGTGTAATAATTCGGCCAAACTGGAAAAAGGTGTGCTATCTCATGCTCTATGTAAAACAAATCTTCCAGTTTATCATATAAACTCTGCCCTATGGGAGGGACTACTTCTTCTGTGCTCCTTGACGATGCTGTAATTTGATTTTGCACATAGGTACTCAGTCTGTTTTCATACTGTTCCTGTTTTAGCAGCCTTCCAGTGCTAGTGACCATGCTGGGTACACCTTTGCTTTGCAAATTTGAAAGCTTATGTCTAAAGGCATTTACCTCTGTCTGCATTTCTTGGCATTTTCTTTCTATAGTTTGGACAAAATTTCTCATGGTCAGCACCTTCTTGACTCTTACAATAGTATCTATCCTATTCTCGATGTTCAGTGCTACCAGCTACTCACCAGTAAAAGTATTCAAAAGTGAATCAATTGATTGGCTTGCTCAAGCTTATCTGCCAATAATTATCTGGCCTTATGAGTTTCATATTGAGCTACTGCCATCAATTATGTCTGGTCAAAAATGGTTTGTATTGTTGTCCATTGATCAACAATAGCTTGGCCAATTTTATTCCACAAAATTGTTTTTATCTCAGTCTGGGTTCTATGGAGAGTGAGGTCTTTCTCCAAGGCCTTTATCTTGTTTTCTAGGGCCTTTACTTCCCTGGTCTTCTCGGCAACTGTCATCTTTGATTTATCATAACTAGCCTCAATCTTGGCTAGATTTTCCTTGGTCTGCTTCATTTCTGCCATTTGTAATTCCAGAGCCTTAATTTCTTTTATCATGGCCTCCATGCTCAAGCTGGCCTCTTGCAATGTTGTTGTTGTAGTTGCTGCTGAAGTTGAGGCACCTGATGCTGAAGTTGAATCTGCAGGAGGTGCTGTTGTAGTGATTGTTGTAGGAGGAGCTCTAATTATTGGAGCTGTTTGGGATGTTTGATGGGCCAACTCTGGCTGTTTCCATTGTTGAGCCCCTTCTAATGCTTTCTCTATGTCCAATAGCCTTTGGTTCATCCTCATAAGCAGGCTAACCACATCCTCTACTTCCTGTTGTTGCGCCACTTCTGCAGTTTGACGATGTATGGTAACTGGCAGCTTCAATTGTTTTCTCAGGGCTGCTATGTCTTCCTCCTTTTTTCTGATTAAGGCCTGTGTGCATTTTTTGGGATCATGTCCCAACTCTATAATGATCTCTTCCAAGTATTTTATCTTATTATCCTTGGTCAATGATGAGGCTTTTTCCAAATCTAACTAGGCAGAAGTATTATATAAAGATTTCTGCAATCTATGGGCCATTAGAGCCTTATCTGCTAATGTGGAATAAACCATTTCTCCAGCGTGCTTATGTAACTCAATCTGGTCTATTGGATGTATGTCTTTTGCCAGGACCTCCAGATTGGTTCTAATGTAGTCTACAGCTGACTGTGGCTACTGCGTAGTAGGTCTGAAGTGACTGAGAGTCATCTTCCCTGCTTGCATGTCATATACTTCCATCAGTATTTGCTGATTTGTTGGTGCCATTCTCATCAACTGATTGTAAAGTTGAAACCTTATTGGCTCATTTCTAGCTTTGATCTCTGTGAATGCTCATTTGATATCCAAGCCTTACCTAGTCTGTTGTTAGGAGGATGAAACCTCCCCACCTGGTTGTCTCTCTTGCTCCTGCTGAAAGGAGCTGGCCGATGTTTCCAAAACAGGAGGGATCTGCTGTTTAGAAGTTCCCTCACCCCTGATATTTCCTATGGTTTCTTTTGTAATTTCCTATTTATCATAGGAGTTTAGCCTCTGTCTCTTTTCCCCTTGCTGATCTGTGGATGCCCCTATGGGTGTGCCCTCTGTTCTGTCCCTCTTCTTACGTCTTTCCTCATTGTGAGGAGTTTGCAGCACAGGGATTTTAGGTGCCTTTGTTTGTATTGAAGGGCTTTGTTCTTGACCCTTTTCCTGATCTGAGGATGGCTGCTCTTCCATTGTGCTTTGCTGTTCTGAGTTCTCAATGTCCTTTCCTTTCCCTACAGGTAAAATGGTTTCTTTAGCTGCATGTCATGAAGATGTAGCGGTTGATGTGCTTGCTCCAATCGGTTGAGGCTATGTGAAGGGGACCTGTGCAACATAATCCAGGTCAATTGTTTTCTCAATTTCTTTCATATCTTTCTCTAATTTTTCTTCTTCAGTAAGCTCTTCATCATCTAATGTGCCCTCTACCCGTTCTTGTTGATTAGCATATTGTTCAATGTGGGGGATTGGCTGGTGCACATATCCTGAAATCCTGTGTTTGATTCTTCTAAGGCTTATGAAATGTTCAGGATCATATGGTGCCCAGTAGAAGCTTTGTTTCAACATGAGCTCTTGTCTTAGCATATTGTCTGCATCCTTCCATGCTTCTTCCCTTTTGTTGAAAACAAAGGGACCCAATTGATGTCTGATTTTAAGCTGTGCCTTCTTGTTTTTCCCATGGAAATGAGTCAAGTCTGCATTACTGAACTGCTGAAATACTCCAAGGCAAAAAGTATCATGGGGACATATCTTGGCAGCTTATAGGGAGACAATTCACACCTATAAATTCTGATCACTATGTGGTTTTGGTAGAAGTACAAATCACCAATGCTGTAGCCTTTTGAAAGATGCAAGATTCTTTGCATTTCAGCAGTGAGTTTGGTAGGAGGAGTCATCATTAATAGGCAAGTGGCTGGGTAGATTAACAGGTCAATAAAATCACAATATGTGTATGGAGAATAGTGGACTTCATGGAAAACTGAGTCCAATAGATGACATATCTCCTCTCTCCTTTTGATTCTAGTCTCTTGAGAGGAACTTCAAACTATCAGGGTGATAGTACAGTAGCAGATGGTAAATGTAGGAGGTGTATTAAAACACTCTTTCTCTCTCCATCATCATGAATTGTTCATGTATTTTGTTTGCTATGAAGGTGGCATAGTCATACATGACAACAGGGGGTTGTCTTGGAGTGAATATGGTTAAGAGCAGAAATACAGTTTCATCCACAAATTCTCGTATTTCACATCCTAGAATGTAGGAAATCATATCTACCATGAGCCTACCTGTTTCATTAAATGAGACCTGATGATAGGGAGGAGGATGATCGTACTGGCACTGTGGATCCATAAACAACTGACTAACTCTTGATATTTCTGCCCTAGAGTGCTTTGCACCCTAATCAAGCAAAAGTTTCATTGTATGGGGAACCAGAGGCTGAGGTGGCTCAAAGTTCAGCATTTCATTTATGGATTGACGAGTGATATAGAACACCACATAACCATCTGGATTGAGAATTGCTCTCTGAGTGGGGTCATAGTTTGCATGACCTAGATGAATGAATTCGGGCAACACATTGACTAATAGGAGGAAGTAGATTGGCATACTAGATTGCCAAATTCCTAGGATATCAGTGTTATTTCTGTGATTGTTTCTGAATTGGCACACATTTTTGAGGTGAGAATTAAGGCCCATCATATCCTTGATCTGGAATTCCCCGTCTGCCAAAGGTAACCATTCTAAATCCATGTGTGGAGCATTCAAAGGAGCAATGTTTAGAGCTACTGGAGTCTCCATGTTTTACACTGCTTGTATTGATTGGAATATAGGTGTAAACAACAACAGGAAGTAGAATTTAGGCTCTGAGGCTATTGTCAGAAGTATGAAACTGATTTATTTTTTTAAAACCAACCTCACTGTATAGATTTTATGGAAAGAACAAATTTGTAGCATTCAGAATGGGTTTTTTAAATAAATTTGTCAAATTTGCAGGGTCTGTGGACAAAATGCCGAGAGAATGGAGTTGAATTTTGCCCGAAGGGGTGAAAGTTTGCAGGGGGAGATGGAAGTTGAGGGTTTCTCTTTAGAAAATAGGTTAACACAGAGGAATCTGGGCACCCGACCACTTTAAATCAATGCTTGGGCAACTTTTGTAGTTTCTGTGGGCGAATATGAACGCAAAGAGTGTTGTAATGGCTCGTTTACGGAGGGAATGAGCTCAAACTTGTAGGCTCATTGTGAATCAACAGCTTAGATGGTGCATGCAGGATGATGAGTGACAGGAAAGAGTACTGTTGGTTGTGAATTATAGGTTCTTTCGGTAATTTAAACAACGAACTATGAATGGAACAGGGTTTCGGGCAGAAATTGGGTAAATACCTGCTTTTGAGGCTGCTGAGGGTACTTAACAGGTACAGGTCGAGCTATGGAGTCGGGCTGCGGAGCTGAATTGCAGGTTGATGGACTGTAGACGCTCCGGAGGTGATTTGGTTGTAAGGTGCATGCACGTTCTCCGTAAGCGCAACAAATGAAAATATACGAAAATAGTCGTTTTCATGACCTTTTTAACAAATTTTGGATTTTCGGTGCTTTTAGCGCTTTTCTTGGATGACGTCCTTTTGTCGTGTAGTGGGTACGACAAATGATGTGGCAGCCGACGTATGTGATGATGTGGCATATGACACGGTGGTGGGGTGGTGACATCAGTAGATGACATGGCGCAGGTACAACACAGTGGCAGGCAACGTGGATGCAATGTCATGTGGTGACGTACGCAAAAGGGGAGGTCGGTAAGCGATTTCCATCAGACCGCCTTCGGTACGAGAGTGGTAATTGTTAGAGGCAGCCCGATGCAATCAGAGGGGGACAAGTGTCCCAGTGTATGACGCTGAAACCGTCGACCATCGGGTACTAACATACCGCTACTGAGGGGCGCCCGATATTGATTAGGATCGTTGGATCTAGGGGAGCCAATCCGACGATGGACGGGAGGGCAATATGATCGGGCGTTATCACAGGAGTGCACCTGATAAATTTTGATTTTTGTATAGTTTCGGGTGGGTTTAGACCTTAGGTTATAGGTTTTATATTTCGCCAGGTTATGGTTATTCATTAATCGGATATCAAGCCTGGTGCTAAATAAATACCAAGGGTTAATGAACGCAGAAGGGTTAATATAGAGTCCCAAATGGACTCAATATTTCTCAAACTTATATTATTTGGCTATAGTTGCCAATGGGTGGGGATATTTAGATTTTTTGGGTTTTTAATATAGTTTTTTGTAGAATAGGGGTGGGAAAATGTTTTTAGGGAGCTAATATAATAACATTTTGGATTTGGAAGTGCATGGATGAATGCTTAAGTCTCTAGAATGAAAACTTAGGCATAGGAAAATGAATGGATTGTGGAATGACTATTTTTACACGAGAAATGTGGCTTCTTTTCACTAAGTCAACTCAGATGTCAACTTGGTATTTAATAAAAATGGAGTGAAACTGGACTTTTTTGGGCAAATCCCAAGGTCCTTGGGAGGATGTTAGTAAGTGATCTTTGGGGGAATGAAGGGGAATTAGTAATGCTTCCAAAGTCATATCACCACACCACTGCCATGGTGCCAATGCCATAAATGAGATGAGTTCTTCTTGACAAGACAAAAAGTAATTATAACCTTGTTTCTACAACCTCAAACTGCCTACCCAACCTAATACATCTAACATTTTTTCTTCCTTTGGATTGGGTGCACTTGAACTGGAAAACCCTAAATGTCTTCTTTTCTTTTGACTTCCCTCCTATCTAAATGTACCCTTATCTCTTCCAAGGGCCTAGATTAAGTAGTTGGGCTCCTTAATTTCTCTACCTATCTACTCATCTGCCAAGCTTGAACTGTTTGGACAGATATTATTTCTCTATTCTACAACAGCAATTCAAATATGGCATGGTCCAGATTGAACTGTTGGGCCACCCATCAAATATAATAAGCAACAATACCTCCACATGGTGAACTTGCAAATAAGATAACAGTGACATTTTGATTGGCCACTTTCCTGGTCTTTGGTTTGGGGTTCATTTTCACTATTTTTTCTAACCAATTGATTTTCTTGCCTTTTGATTATTCTTTTAAGGCATACCCTCTTCTCATTTTTTACTTTTCCTTGTCTGTATACAAAATATGGAACCTTTGCATCATGCAAGGATGAACATATTTAGCACTTCCACTGTCAATCATGAAAAATGAAACCTATTGGTATAGGAATCTAACAGTGGCTCCACTTGGGGATGGCTTTTCCTGGTGAAAATCCATGAACAATAGGTCAGATTGCCTTATTTTTCAATTCTTGTCGTAGTCTGAAACTTCGTTGTCTTGGAGGTCTTTTGTTTGAATCTTTGTAATCTGTATGCAGTACTTTTTTAAGCTGATCTGTCTGAAATTGCAGCTCTGCTTCTTAGTGGTTTTTCTGAGTGCTTATCATCATCTTCATACTTCCCAAGTCCTTTTCTTGATTTCTTATGCTGGACTCAAAATATACATCAAAAAGTGATGCAGTTCCCTGATTTTTCTTCAAAATTTTGCTGCATTTGTTCCCTTATCTAACTGTTGTAAATGAAAATGCTGAAAAATACAAATATTTATGTACAATATGTAGTTGTGTTATGTTCATCAAAGGGGATCAAAATAATGTTTGAGCATTCTCCCATTGACTGGGCCTTCTTCAGTATTTGTGCCATCCAAACTCTTCAGAAAATAGGTGTTGTTACCTCGTACAGACTGAATCACAAATGGTCCTTTCCAAAGAAAATCAAATTTCCCATGTTTCCCTTTATCTTCCCTCCTGGAGTCCCATTTTAGCACTTTGTTTCCTATGAAAAAGTCTTCAGCTTTTGTTCTTTTGTCAAAAATTTTCTTGAGTTTATCTTGCAAAATCTGAGTTCTATGGTATACTTCATCCCTTGTTTGTTGCAAGTGAATAGTTTGATTAATACTTCTCTGAATATCATTTGGTTCTGCTTGTATTTCTTGCAGCAACTTCATCACATGGATTTCTACAAAAGCGGGGAATCTTGCCTCCATTCCATAAATCAACTCATACGGACTTGTTCCAATGGATCTTTTGGTGGTCAATCTATCTGCCCATAGTGCATTGACAAGTTTTTTGTGCCAATTCTTTTTATTCTCTTCCAGGATCTTTTTGATGATGTTGACGAGGCTTTGTTGGAGGACTCAGCTAGACCATTACCTTGAGGGTAATAGGTTGTGGAATGACCTAGGGTAATATGGTATTTGTGACAAAAACGGACCATTCTTTTGGACTTAAAGGTAGCTGCATTGTCTGTAATGATCTTTTCTGGACAACCAAATCTAGATAGGATATTGGTCTCTAGGAATTGTATGATGATTGAGTCATTGGCTTGCCTATAAGGGATGGCCTCTATCCACTTGGTAAAGTAATCTGTTGCTGTCAAAATCCATCTGTGCTGACCAGAAGATGAAGGGTGGATCTCCCCAATGAAGTCTAAACCCCATTGTTGAAATGGCCTTTCAGTTGAAATGGGTTTGAGGGGTAAGGGAAACATTTTTTTCTTACCTTCAAATATTTGGCATTTATGGCAAGACATTACAGTTTTTTTCACATCAGCAAATAGGGAGGGCCAATAAAATCCATCCCTTAGGATTTATCATCTGTTGATTTCCAATACAAGTGTCCTCCACAGTCCCCTGCATGAAATTCCTTGAGAACTTTGTCAGTTTCATCCAATGTTAGACAATTAAGAAAAATACCTTCATGCTTCTTCCAAAACAACAAATTATCTATGATACAAAACTTTGAAGCTTTCATTTTCAAGAATCTCTTTTTGGTTCTAGATAACCCTGGAGGAGCTTGTAGGTTTAACAATAAAAAACATATGTCAGTATACCAAGGTGATTGTAATAAGGCTTGATTGATCTGTGGAGTCACCATCTCCTGTTCTTTATCCAATTCATTGATGTCAAGGGCTTGGAAGTTGGTTTCAGTCATTAATTTGGCTAACCCTTGTCCTTTTATGAGTTTTGTTGGCTTAATCTCAATGTCATATTCTAAAATGTTGGCTATCCATTTGCCCCTTTTACCTTCAATTCCTTCTTGAGTAAGAATATCTTTAACCACTGCATTAGGAACATAGGCAATCATGTGAGAGTACAAGATATAAATTCTGAAATCCTTTATGGCTTTGACAAGAGCATATGCCTGCTTTTCCATAATTTGGTATTTGAGTGGAGCATCTCTAAGTGCTTTTCTGAAAAAAGCAATGGGTTTCTCACATCCTAAGTCATCTTTTTGTAATAGGACAACAACAATAGTATGCTCAAATGCAAAGGAAAAGATTATAAAGTATTTATCAAACCTGGGACTGGTAAGAACAAGAGTTCTTGGCAAAGCTATTTTAATTTCCTCAAAGGCCTACTTGGCTTCTATTGTCCATTTGACTTTAGAATCTTTCTTGAGCATATTATTCAATAGTCTTATTAGCTCGGCCACTTTGGGAATGAATCTTCTCAGGAAATTGATCTTGCCTAAAAATTCTTGTAATTCTTTGATGTTTCTTGGGTGAGGCACTTGGAGGATAGCCTGAATTCTATCCGGGTCAATTCTTATACCATCTTTTGAAATTATGTGACCTAGGTGTTTTCCCTCTTCTAGGCCAAATAATGATTTTTTTGGGTTCAATGATATGCCATATTTTCTGCAAATTAAGAACACTTGTCTTAGATGTTTTAAATGTTCTTGGTCTGATTTTGAGAAAGCAGTAAGGTCATCAAGATATATGAATAAGAAATCATGGATATCATTAGCAAAGGCTATGTCCATTGCTCTCCGAAAGGTAGCTCCTGAATGTTTTAGTCCAAAAGGCATTTTGACATATTTGAAGGTTCCCCAGGGTGTTGTAAAAGCTGTTTTGTCTTGATCATCTGGGTGAACTAAAATCTAATTGAATCCCGAAAAGCCATCTAACAATGAAATCCTTGAAGCTCCCACTACCCTTTGTAGGATATGATCCAGTTTTGGTAAGGGGTAGTGGTCTTTGAGAGAGACTTTATTCAAATATCTCAAGTCAACACAAAGTCTTATCTCTCCAGTTTTCTTTCTAGTGGGTACTAGATTTGAGATCCATTCGGAAAACCTAATGGGTACGATTATTCCGGCTTGGTACATTCTTATGAATTCTTTTTCCATCAGGGGAAGGAGGATTGGATTAATCCTCATCGTCTTTTGTTTAAAAGGTTTTTGGTTTTCTTTCAAGGGTATTGTATGTTGGATAACAGAAGTGTCATAGGATTTAAGGTCCTCATAGCTCCATGCAAAGACATCTTGGAACTCTTTAAACAACTCAATGTATTTCAGTTTTTTGTCAGGAGGTAATTTTTTGGAAAGTTTTATCATTTTAGGATTTTCTATGGTCCCAATGTTACAGTCCTCAATTTCTGCATTTAGGGGTTGCATTTTTTGCTTTCTAGGAATGTCATTTGAGTCAAAAATATCTTCTAAGGGAGTTAAACCTGTGGGCAGGAAATTATCCTTTAGTTTGATTACTTCAGATTCTTCCTCAATCATTTCAACAAAATCTGTTTGTTTTAGCTTTTGTAAGTTTGTACAGTCAAAGGTTGTTGGATGCAAAATCAGATTTTCTGTTCCAGCTGACATATCTAGCTCAACTTTATCAATTTGTTGTTGATCATCAATAGTGCTTGTGTCTATGTTTATATTTGAGAATTCTTCTTTCAATGTCAGGAAATTATTTATTTGGGTGTCATTCTCAAATACTTGCCAATTTTCTACATTATCTAGGATAGTAGGTATGTGTTTGATCTCAGCAGTGAAGTGGTGATTGGGCTCAAAAGGAAGTTTACAAGTGCTGGAAAAATTTGCCAAACTATGTGCATGTAAGTTATGACTTCTTGGAATTTTAGTGAGCTGAAATTCTAAGAAGTTGTTAAGTAATTCAGTTGTTGCTCCTCTGTAAGACCTTAGCCTGATATTGTTTGTAACAAAATTTCCCTTCATCTATTGTATAATTAAATCAAAGTCCCCTAGAATTGAAAACTTATTTGGCCCTAGACTTCTAATTTGTTTGAGACCCAATAGAAGGGCTTCATATTCGGCCATGTTGTTTGTACATCTGAAATTTAGCCTATATGCATGACCTTGAGCATGGTCATTTTTCATGTTGTGCATCCAAACCCCTGCCCCTTCTCCTAATTTATTCACTGACCCATCAAACTCTAAGTACCATAAGATTTCTTGGTCATGAATAGCCTTAATAGTTTTGGAAGCTTGTCCAACGGGCAGGTTTGGGTTTTGTAACTCATATGATATGTTATTTTGGTTATTTGTATCAATCATGTCCACAATATCTTGGTTTTGGGCACTAGATTGTTCATTGATGCTTTCTGTTTGTGTTGTTTTCAAGAGCTTGAAATTAGTTTTGGGACACAGGTCAGCATTGTATAAGATAAATGAATACATGTCAGAGTGGATGGAATAGATGGGGAAGTTCTGGGGCTTTTCTTGACTGCTGATCACATATTTCGTCAATGTTTCCTGGTATAGTCTCTTTGGCTAGAGAAAGCCTGAAATCGTGGCATAATACATGTCTAGCTGCAAGGATCCTTGAAGTTTGGCACCCCAGGTTCTGGACAAAAGCATACCATACTTAGGTGGGATATTAGCTACCACCACATCCATCAAGATTGTTTTAGCTGGATATTGGACTAAAGATACACAAAGGTCTTTGATTAGGCCTAGGCACCTGACCTGGATGGAGTCAAATGAAAACAAGTCCTTATAGGGCCTTGTGATGTCTAGATCTAGCTTCTCCATCACGGATTTCGGCATTAGATTATGGGAAGCCCCTCAATCAAACATTGTGTTGTGCAACACTTTGTCATGAATGTTTAAGCTCACATAGAATGGAGGCACTCCTCCATCTACTGATTTACCATTAACTTCTGGACCAAAAATCAGTTCTGGTTGGTCATCCAAAACGTTTACTGCATCTCTATTCTCTGATATTTGCAATGAAATATTGATTTGCTCTCTGTAAGCTTGATGTTTGGAAAATTCAGAGAGAGGAATGGGTATTTTCAACTTACCAATTTATGTTTCTAAGTTAAAAGGTTTTTCTATTTGAATCTTTATATTTTGGGCAGCAAGCTTTTCTTTTTCAGCTGAGTTTTCATTGACCTTCTGTTGATTATGTATGCTGTTATAAGGTGCATCTGATTTGAAATTATTTTCTGGAGGGTTATTCAAATCTTCTGTTGGAGAATGGGATGTGAATGAATGGTTTCTTGAAGGCTGTAAGTCTGATACATCTTCCACAGTAACTTCCTTTGGGTTTGTTTTATCAGAGCATTCTGTTGGGACAACTTTATCCCTTGATTTCTTAGGCTGTTTAGTATCTTTCAGCTTGGTAGTTTCAGGCACATCTATGGTTCTGCTTCTCAATTTGTACTATTTATGAACCTCATAGACTGCTACATCATAGCCTTCTCTAAAGTCAAATGACTCTCCAGATTTGGTTTTAAATTGGTTGAATTCGTGGGCCTCTTGGTCATCTTGAGTTAGGAAAACTTGTTGTTCGCTATCTAGGCCCATCAAGTTAATGTGAGGGTCCTCTGTTGATTCACTTGAGGTTGAGGCCTCTGTAAAATTATCTTGAAATGGAGGTCTGATATTCTGATCAGAGCCAGTCCTTCCAATAGTAGGGTTTTGGCCTTTTCTAAAGTTTGGGGTTCTTGTTGAGTTACTTGGTTACCATTCCCAGGATGACTTTATTTCAATGGTCTCTACCCTGTCTCCCAATCTATCAATTCCTTTGATGATGGAATCTAATTTATGTTCGAATGCTGAAGGTTCTTCTTTGAATGTTGTTCTTCTTTCAGTTCTAGCCCGGTTTCGTTTGGCAATCAAGTTTGCTTCTACACTAACAACTCCATTCTGCATGTCTGCTAGGCTTAATGGGACTCTTTCCCTCAGCTGATATGCCATATCTGAATCAAATCCATTAGAGAATTTGATCAAGGCCAAGTCAGGTGGAGGTCTAAGGTTTTGTGGGATGGCATTGTATACATTGTTAAATCTAGCACAATAGTCTTGGACAGTTTCTTGTGGACCCGTTTTTAAATTGTCATATTCAGTTAAAATATGTAAAGGGTCTTTCTTCTTTTCCCATCTGTTTAAGAAGACTTGATATAAGGAATTGGGATTGCCTATAGAGTTTGCAGTAGGTGACCTAAACCAGGTCCTTACATCACGAGTTAGACTTTGAACAAAGATCTTCATCCTCACATCATCATCATCAATTTCATAGTTTTCAAAATAGTCCTGCATCTTCTTAGTGTGCTGTTGGGCTGTATAGGAACCAACACCATCAAAATAAGTGATCTTACTATCATAATCATGAGGCATAGCCCCTAGATTTGCAGGTAGTTGTAAAGGAGCATAACGATTTTCAATATTTACAGGAAGAAATGGGACAGCTGGAAGAGTAGGGACGATGGTAGATATATGTGTAGTAGATGGAGGAGTGGAGAAGGTGCTTTGAGAATTGGATGAAGAACTAGGAGAAGTAGGAGTAATGTGAGGACGAACTGAAGCTTTAGCAGTTGTTGGAATATAGGTTTGCTGAACTGTCTTAGGGCTTGAATCAACAAAATCTTCTTGTTGCTCTTGCTTCCTAAGGATCTTAGGAATTAAATTGGGATTTTCAAAAACAACTGGAGGATCTGGGTCAGGGTTTGACCTTGTGTAATGATTTTTATTGTTTGGAGCCAGCTTCCAAATTTGTTTTTTGGTGTTTTTCTGAGAATGTTTTCAATCACATCTTTAGGCGATATTTCACAGAAAATTCTTTTGAAAAATAGGAGGCTTGATATTTTCTTTGAATACTTTAAAACAAGGAAACTGATTAGTCCCCAGTGGAGTCGCCAATGATGTTATCACTCAGGTTGTTCCCTACCTCCTAGAGGGAATACGACTGAGGTAACCACTAACCAATATTTTAGCTACAGGTCCTAGCCTACCTGCAACCAAAGAGGGCTCTCTCTTTGTAATTTAGCTTTGTTTGTTTGTATTTTAGGCTTGTTTATAAGACACAATTTTTGTTTGATGTTTGGGAGATGACATTCAATAGAGCAAGGCAGTAAGTTGAGAGAAGTTCATACCATTGGGTTGATGGAGTCCAAGTAAATAAACTTCTAAGCATGGTTTCTTTGGCAATGATAATACTACAGAGCAAGGTAATTAAACACAGAACAATTTTGAAACTGAAATAAGATGGAATGAAGTCAAAGAATGAAAGGTAGTCAAGAATATTTCATTCTATTAACAGAGAGAAATTGCATAGATATTATTAGGGAGCATTTAAGAATTCCTTGATGATATTTAGAGTGAAAGAACCAGGGGGACAAGAGAAATTAGGAATTCTTGCCTATGCTAGTCCTGTAGAAAACATTAAAAACTACAGGAATTGAACACAAACTACAGTGAAGTAAATTCTGGGTTATCCTTCCTTCTTGTAACATAGCAAATGATATTTAGATGATAAATAAAGACAAATACAGTAACATAAGAGTTAAGAAGACTTATTTATCCATGCATTAACATCAAAATTCTGCAATCTATTATTTTGCCATCGATTCCACACCCAGTCAGTTCACTAACAAAGCATTCCAGCAATTTTATTTCTGAAGAGTTCTCAAAAATATACAGCACAAGTCCAGAATGATATTCACCAGCCAACAATAATACATTTCTTTAACAAGTATATATAGAAGTTTACAAAAATATCCCATAGTGAAATATCTAGACATAAATTTATCCATCTATTCTGACAGAAGCAATAACTCATGTGGAAAAAACGCGCAGCAATAACTGAGGAAATAAATGCGCTTTACTGGATGTTGCAGGTGTCTTATTTTCTGTTGACCCTTTGACTCTGATAGTCGGTGGATGACCGCTTTGCTGTTGTGCTGTCCTGTGCGTGCTGTTATTTGCCACCTATGTAGTTTGTTTGAATGCCTTTTAGCGCTAATTTCATCCACTGTCGATTTGAATTTTCGATAGCAGAGCCATATTATACAATTTGCTTGTTATGCAAACAATAAATAAGAAGAGAATCAAAACTGCTTTAGAATCTCAAGCAAGCTTTGCCACGATTCCTCTGTTGGTAGTTGATGCTTTCTTAATTTGAATAATATTTCATTAGCTTCAGTGTATGTGTAATAATTCGGCCAAACTGGAAAAAGGTGCACTATCTCATGCTCTATGTAAAACAAATCTTCCAGTTTATCATATAAAATCTGCCCTATGGGAGGGACTACTTCTTTTGTGCTCCTTGACGATGATCTAATTTGATTTTGCACATAGGTACTAAGTCTGTTTGCATATTGTTCCTGTTTTAGAAGCCTTCCAGTGCTAGTGACCAGGCTGGGTAAACCTTTGCTTTGAAAATTTGAAAGCTTCTGTCTAAAGGCATTTACCTCTGTTTGCATTTCTTGGCATTTTCTTTCTATAGTTTGGACAAAATTTCTCATGGTCAGCACCTTCTTGACTCTTACAATAGTATATATCTTGTTCTGGATGCTCAGTGCTGCCAGCTGCTCACCAGTACGAGTATTCAAAAAGTGAATAAATTGATTGGCTTGCTCAGGCTTATCTGCCAATAATGTTCTGGCCTTATGAGTTTCATATTGAGCTACTGCCATCAATTCTGTCTGGTCAAAAATGGTTTGTATTGTTTTCCATTGATCAACAATAGCTTGGCCAATTTTATTCCACAAAATTGTTTTTATCTCGGTCAGGGTTCTATGGAGAGTGAGGTCTTTCTCTAAGGCCTTTATTTTGTTTTCTAGGGCCTTTACTTCCTTGGTCTTCTCAGAAACTATCATCTTTGATTTATCATAACTAGCCCAATCTTGGTTAGATTTTCCTTGGTCTCCTTCATTTCTTCCATTTGTAATTCCAGAGCCTTAATTTCTTTCATCATGGCCTCCATGCTCAAGCTGGCCTCTTGCAATGCGGATGTTGTAGTTGTTGCTGATGTTGAGGCACCTGCTGCTAAAGTTGAATCTGGGGGAGGTGCTGCTGTAGTGACTGTTGTAGGAGGAGCTATAATTATTGGAGCTGTTTGTGATGGTTGAGGGGCCAACTCTGGCTGTTTCCCTTGTTGAGCCTCTTCCAATGCTTTCTCTGTGTCCAATATCCTTTGGTTCATCTTCATAAGTAGGCTAACCATATCCTCTACTTCCTACTGTTGCGCCACTTCTACAGTTTGAGGATGTATGGTAACTGGCAGCTTCAATTTTTTTCTCAAGGCTTCTATGTCTTCCTCCTTCTTTTTGATTAAGGCCTGTGTGTCTTTGGGATCTTTGGGATCATGTCCCAACTCTATAATGATCTCTTCCAAGGATTTTATCCTATTATCCTTGGCCAATGATGAGGCTTTTTCCAGCTCTAACTAGTTATAAGTATTCTATAAAGATTTCTGCAAAATATGGGCCATTAGAG
Source organism: Pinus taeda (assembly GCA_000404065.3). Lineage (NCBI taxonomy): Eukaryota > Viridiplantae > Streptophyta > Pinopsida > Pinales > Pinaceae > Pinus > Pinus taeda. The sequence goes on along the minus strand of APFE030868007.1, from coordinate 96,940 downwards.
CCTTATCTGCTAATGTGGAATAAACCATTTCTCCAGCCTGCTTATGTAACTCAATCTGGTCTATTGGATGTATGTATTTTTCCAGGACCTCCAGATTGGTTCTGATGTAGTCTGTAGCTGACTGTGGTTGCTGTGTAGTAGGTCTGAAGTGACTGAGAGTCATCTTCCCTTCTTGCATGTCATATGCTGCCATTAGTCTTTGTTGATTTGTTGGTGCCATTCTCATCAACTGATTGTAAAGCTGAAACCTTATTGGCTCGTTTGTAGCTTTGGTCTCTGTGAATGCTCATTGGATATCTGAGCTTTGCCTGGTCTACTGTTGGGAGGATGAAACCTCCCCACCTGGTTGTCTCTCTTGCTCTTGCTGAAAGGAGCTGGCCAATGTTTCCAAAACAGGAGGGATCTGCTGTTCAGAAGATTCCTCACCCTTGATATTTCCTATGGTTTCTTCTATAATTTCCTCTTCGGCATAGGGGTTTAGCCTCTGTCTCTTTCCCCTTACTGATTTGTGGATGCCCCTGTGGGTGTGCCCTCTGTTCTATCCCTCTTTTTACCTCTTTCCTCATTGTGAGGAGTTTGTAGCACAAACATTTCTGGTGCCTTTGTTTGTGTTGAAGGGATTTGTTCTTGACCCTTTTCCTGATTTGAGGATAGTTGCTCTTCCATTGTGCTTTGTTGTTCTGAGTGCTCAATTTCCTTACCTTTCCCTGTACGTAAAATGGTTTTTTTAGCTAGCTGCCGTGAAGATATAGTGGTTGATGTGCTTGCTCCAATCGGTTGAGGCTGTGTGAAGGTAACCTGTGCAACATAATCCAAGTCAATTATTTTCTCAATTTCTTTCATATCTTTCTCTAATTTTTCTTCTTCAGTAAGCTCTCCATCATCTAATGTGCCCTCTACCCGTTCTTGTTGATTAGCATATTGTTCAATGTGGGGGATTGGCTGGTGCACATATCCTGAAAGCCTGTGTTTGATTCTTCTAAGGCTTATGAAATGTTCAGAGCCATATGGTGCCCAGTAGAAGCTTTGTTTCAACATGAGCTCTTGTCTTAGCATACTGTCTGCATCCTTCCATGCTTCTTCCCTTTTGTTGAAAACAAAGGGACCTAATTGATGTCTGATTTTAAGTTGTGCCTTCTTGTTTTTCCCATGGAAATGAGTCAATTCTGCATTACTGAACTGCCTGAAATACTCCAAGGAAAAAAGTCTCATGGGGACATATCTTGGCAGCTTATATGGAGACAATTCACACCCATAAATTCTGATCACTGTGTGGTTTTGGTAGAAGTGCCAATCACCAATGCTGTAGCCTTTTGAAAGATGCAGGATTCTTTGCATTTCAGCAGTGAGTCTGGTAGGAGGAGTCATCATTAATAGGCAAGTGGTTGGGTAGATTAAAAGGTCTATAAACTCACAATATGTGTATGGAAAATAGTGGACTTCATGAAAAACTGAGGTCCAATAGATGATAGATCTCCTCTCTCCTTTTGAGTCTAGTCTCTTGAGAGGAACCTTGAAACTATCAGGGTGATAATACAGCAACAAATGGTAAATGTAGGAGGTGTATTTAAACACTCTTTCTCTCTCCATCATGATGAATTGTTCATGCATTTTGTTTGATATAAAGGTGGCATAGTCATACATGACAATAGGGGGTTGTCCTAAAGTTAATATGGTTAAGAGCAGAAATACAGTTTCATCCACAAATTCTCCTGTTTTGCATCATAGAATGTAGGAAATCATATCTACCATGAGCCTGCCTATTTCATTAAATGAGACCTGATGATAGGGAGGAGGATGATTGTACTGGAACTATGGATCCATAAACAAATGACTAACTCTTGATATTTTTTCCCTAGAGAGCTTTGCACCCTGATTAAGCAGAAGTTTCATTGTAAGGGGAACCAGAGGCCTAGGTGGCTCAAAGTTCAACATTTCATTTATGGATTGAGGAGTGATATAGAATAGCACAAACCCATTTGGACTGAGAATTTCTCTCTGAGTGGGGTCATAGTTTGCATGACATAGATGAATGAAGTCGGGGAACACATTGACTGATGGGAGGAAGTAGATGGGCATACTAGATTGCCAAATTCCTAGGATATCAGTGTTATTTTTGTGATTGTTTCTGAATTGGCACACAATTTTGATGTGAGAATTAAGGCCCATCATATTCTTGATCTGGAAGTCCATGTCTACCAAAGGTAACCATTCTAAATCCATGTGTGGAGCATTCAAAGGAGCAATGTTCAGAGATATTGGAGTCTCCATGTTTTATACTGCTTGTATTGATTGGAATATAGGTGTAAATAGCAACAAGAAGTAGAATTTAGGCTCTGAGGCTATTGTCAGAAGTATGAAACTGATTTAGTTTTTTTTATTTTTATTTCAAACCAATCTCACTGTATAGAGTTTATGGAAAGAGAAAATTTGCAGCATTCAGAATGGCTTTTTTACATAAATTTGTCAAATTTGTAGGCTCTGTGGACAGAATGTCGAGAGAATGGAGTTGAATTTTTCCCGAAGGGGTGAATGTTTGCAGAGGGAGATGGAAGCCAAGGGTTTCTCTTTAGAAAATAGGTTAACACAGAGGAAGTTGGGCACTCGGCCACTTTAAATCAATGCTTGGGCAACTTTTGGAGTTTCTGTGGGCGAATATGAACGCAAAGAGTGTTGTAATGGCTCGTTTACAGAGGGAATGAGCTCAAACTTGTAGGCTCATTGTGAATCAACAACAGATGGTGCATGTAGGATGATGAGTGATAGATAATAGTACTGTTGGTTGCGAATTATAGGTGCTTTCAGCAATTTAAACAGTGAACTATGAATGGAACAAGGTTTCGAGCAAAAATTGGGTAAATACCTGCTTTTGAGGCTGCTAAGGGTACTTATCGGTACAGGTCGAGCTATGGAGTCGGGCTGCAGAGCCGAATTGCAGGTTGATGGACTGTAGGCGCTCCGAAGGTGATTTGGTCGTAATGTGCATGCACGTCCTCCGTAAGCGTGACAAATGAAAATATACGAAAATGGTCGTTTTCGCGACTTTTTTAACAAATTTTGTATTTCCAGTGCTTTTGGTGCTTTTCTTGGATGATGTTATCATGACGTTCTTTTTTCGTGTAGTGGGTATGGCGGATGACATGGAAGCTAACGTATGTGATGACATGGCATATGACATGGTGGCAGGGTGGTGACGTAACCGAATGACATGGTGCAGGTACAGGGCAGTGGCAGGCGATGTGGATGCAACGTCATGTGGTGACGTAGGCAAAAGGGGAGGGCGGTAAGCAGTTTCCATCAGACCACCTTTGGTACAGGAGCGGTAATTGTTAGAGGCAGCCTGATGCAATCGGAAGGGGACAAGTGTCCTGGTGTACGACGGTGAAACCGTCGACCATCAGGTACTAACGTACTGCTACTGAGGGGTGCCCGATATTGATTAGGACCATCAGATCTGGGGGAGCCGATCCGACAGTGGATGGGAGGGCAATATGATCGGGTGTTATCACAGGAGCGCACCAGATAACTTTTGATTTTTGTATAGTTTCGAGCGGGTTTAGACCTTAGGTTATAGGTTTTATATTCCGTGGGGTTATGGTTATTCATTAATCGAATATCAATGAAACCCAAAATGAAATGTATGCGCGAGGTAATGGTATGGTTTAGGGAGGGCAAGTATGGTTATTTATTTAGCTTGGCGCTAAATAAATCCCAAGGGTTAATGAACGCGAAATGGTTAATATAGAGTCCCAAATGGACTCAATATTTCCCAAACTTATATTATTTGGCTATAGTTGCCAATGGGTGGGGATATTTAGATTTTTTGGGTCTTTAATATAGTTTTTTGTAGAATAGGGGTGGGAAAATGTTTTTAGGGAGCTAATATAATAAAATTAGATGTTAATATGACTTTTTGGATTTGGAAGTGCATGGATGAATGCTTAAGTTTGTAGAATGAAAACTTAGGCATAGGAAAATGAATGGATTGTGGAATGACTATTTTTACACGAGAAATGTGGCTTCTTTTCACTAAGTCAACTCAGATGTCAACTTGGTATTTAATAAAAATGGAGTGAAACTGGACTTTTTTGGGCAAATCCCAAGGTCCTTGGGGGGATGTTAGTAAGTGATCTTTGGGGGAATGAAGGGGAATTAGTCATGCTTCCAAAGTCATATCACCACACCACTGCCATGGTGCCAATGCCATAAAAGAGATGAGTTCTTATTGACAAGACAAAAAGAAATTATAACCTTGTTTTTGCAACCTCAAACTGCCTACCTAGCCTAATACACCGAACATTTTTTCTTCCTTTGGATTGGGTGCACTTGAACTGGAAAACCCTGATTTTATTCTTTTCTTTTGACTGACCTCCTATCTAAATGTACCTTTATCTCTTCCAAGGGCCTAGATTAAGAAGTTGGGCTCCTTAATTTCTCTACCCATCTACTCATCTACCAAGCTTGAACTGTTTGGACATATATTCTTTCTCTATTCTACAATAGCAATTCAAACATGGCATGGTTAAGATTGAAATGTTGGGCCACCCATCAAATATAATAAGCAACAGTACCTCCACATGGTGAACTTGCAAATAAGATAATAGTGACATTTTTATTGGCCACTTTCCTAGTCTTTGGTTTGGTGTTCATTTTCACTATTTTTTTTGACCAATTGATTTTCTTGCCTTTTGATTATTCTTTTAAGGCATACCCTCTTTTCATTTTTTACTTTTCCTTGTCTGTATACAAAATATGGAACCTTTGCATCATGCAAGGATGAACATATTTAGCACTTCCACTGTCAATCATGAGAAATGAAGCCTATTGGTATAGGAATCTAACATCTAGAACCCAAGCATGGTTCGCAGAAGAGTTGTATCTAACCCAAGAGGAGCCAGATGAAGTAGTTGAAGTCCCCAAGGTTCCAAATTCCCCACGCACATTGTGATCCAAGAAGGATAAACAGACTATGGGGCCAGTCCGGGTATCACCAAGATTTAGTAAATTATGAGTAGCTAAAAAGGGAAAAGCATTCACCATTGAAATCGAGGAGGACGAGGAAGATTTGAAAGCCCTGATCGCTTGATTGAAGCACAAGATGAGGATGAGGAGGCTACTTTCCAAATAGCTTCACTACCACCACATATCCCTCCATGGAATGGAACGGCCAAGATACCATAGGACCTAGACGTCGTGAAGAGTACGCTCCAGACCTTGATTCTTTTGTATGAGATAAGGTTTGATGGTCTACCGCTGGGCTGAGTACCAAGTATCAAGTTCGAAGACTGGGATCTTGTGGACAGTGAGAAGTTCCCCCAATTGGCTAAACAAACATTACTGTAGAGGAAGTGGTTACAGGGAGTGGAGAAGGCGGGATTACTCAATCTAAGGTGGACACCCCACTATCACCGCGCGACCATCACCATTTTTGTTATTCGATAGTTACTATGTCTGGTACATGATGGGTATATCTGGTTGGAGGAACTAATTCCCATCACGACTGATTTAGTACACTGAATTACCCACCTTCCTATTAAAGGGAATTACCCTGCAGACATAGCCGGAACAAGTAGAGATGTAAGTCTCGCAGAAGAAATGAAGCCTAAATATAACCTGGAAAAGTAGAAGTGTGGGTATGTAATATCAAGCATCAAAGACCGAGGGGTGCGAGTCACCACCCAACTACTGGCTAGTAAACTCATGAGGAAATGTTGTGCAAATTAGGTGCTAGCCCTTGTCATTGTGCTTGCGGAGCAGTGTGCAGAAGGGGTTCAGTTCAATTGGGCGCAATTTCTCTGCAATGAATTTTTGATGAATTGTAAGGAAGCCCAGGAGAAAGGTAAGACTTTCCATTATGCATGGTTGCTATTGTTAATCCTTCTAGTTGCAGTAGAACTACTGCAAGGTAGCCAGTTTCCCAACATTGAGAAGAACCTACCTAAAGCTGTGTAGTATAACTCACTCTGGGCTACAAAGGATGCCACGAGGGTTCGTGAGATCAAGGTGTTTTGGATATTCAAGGAGGCAAGTATTCGGACATGGATCACTATAGACTATGGTTATCCCTGACGGTATACAACAATTTGCAAAGTATAGCCAAGTTCAAAGCAGACATGCATAACCTATATATCCGGGCACGGAAGGATCCAAAACAAACATGGGCAAAGCTTCCGTTCATTGCAACGAACGATTCAATTTATGAGATAATGGTAGCATGGCCTTTGGAGTGGCGCACCCTAGACGTGGCCACATTAGAATGGATGGCAGTACAACAACAAAAGAAGGAAATCTAGCTGCAATTCACTAAAATGGTGGAAAGGACATGTCAGGGATAGAAGGAAGCTTCGCAACAAGAGGTGACCAAGGAAGCAATCACTGAAGAGGTCATAGAGTATCAGGAAATGTACTTGGAGTAGGACATGCAGAGGGAAACTAAGATTTAGGAATGCTCGGACATTACCACAAAATCGGTCAAGGTCAAGAGGCTGTGCATCAAGGAGTTTCCCCATACATACAAAAAGACAAAGACGAAAAAGACTTTGGAGAAAGAGTTCATTGACAACAGTGAATCGACACGCAATGTCACTAAATGTGCATTAGAGGAGCTGATGACAGGGCAAACAACTTTGTTGGGGGAGGTTAGAGCGTAGCAGCAGGAATTACAAGTGCAACCCCCAGGAGGAACGATACCAAACCTACTAGAAGACACATCCATAGCTGAGCAGATGGTGCGATCCCACACAATGGACACTTAGTGTTGCCAGCAGGTGCTATCCTAGCCAATGCCGAAGGTGACATGTGAAGTTAGGGGTTGAATTTGGCCACCCTTCCCCGAGAAACCCTATACCAGCTACACGATGGGATCACCATTGAGCTCCGTTCTAGGGAAGGTCACGCCCTCCAAATCTTAATGAAGCACAAGGCAAATCTGGGGCAGGTCAGTCTACAACACGATGACTTAGTTGCACACAACAAGGAATTGGAACAGGTTGTGGCATAGGTTTGTAGCAAGGTACAAGAGTTGGCTATGCCAATGGAACTTCCAATATCTCACAAGATTCATCACATGGCTGCAGGATTCCGTACGACCCAAGAGGAGGCTGCGAAAGCTCAATGGGATGTAAAGTTACAAATTGTAGAGCTAAGGCTGAAGGCACAACCGCCTAAACCCCCAGAAGTTCTAGAGTAGAGCTGCGGTGAAATTCACGCAGGGTTGGAAGTGATAGAGCGTGTTGTCCAAGATTGCTCGGGATTGTTAGATCAGTCCCTCTCTATGCTCACCTCCCTCCAGGAAGACCCAACACTGCAGCAGGTAGAGACAGAAGCGTGGGATTTACAACAAGCTTATCACAATGTTCAGGGACCTGCACAAATGGTCACCATCATATATCAATTGGCCAAAATGAGGGAGGCCCAGATTCTCAAGGCACAATTTGACACCACTCGGCAGAAGGAAGCAGTAATTAAAGAATGCATCTAGCCTTAGCTTGATGAGGCTTTTGAGGCCTCTACCACTATCAAGCGAAACTTAGCACACATTCAGGTAGTATATGAACCCGGATAAGCAACTGAAACTAATACTGATGCATTGGTGACTTTCATATGATGGGTACAACAAATGGTGGAAGAATTTTTCACGAGTGTAAGCGAAGCACAGAAGTTGCTGGATGACCTCCATGTGAAGATTACCGCACCAGCCAAGTGACTTGGGAGGAGTCACGATGATTGTGTTAGGGGCCTGTTGGGTAGCGGTTCCCCTGCGTAATGGTCTTGGGGCTTGAAGTCCACAATTTTGGGTGGAAATATGGTAAAGTTTCCATGAAGTGCATGAAGCATGAATTATAATGAGTCAAGTTAAAGGGTTGTCCACCCAAAAATAACGTAAGAAAATAGAAAGTGAGTCAGCCTACCCATGGTCTGCGGACCATGGCAATGTATAAATAGAGAAAGCTTTTAATGTTAGAAGGTAGTTTTTGGTTTTTGATCTTGAGTGTTATGGGTTTATGAAGGTAGTATTCTCTGTGTCTAAAGGTACGAATCAAGGGTGTTGGTAGATAGATAGGGGCTTTGTAGCTATGTGCGCAGAGGCCTGGTAGAATCCACAGCTGTGTGTGTAGACCCCCGCAGATGAGTGTGCAGGGTGGATATGGTTGTACTGAGTAGGAGATAAATAAAGATAATAGTTTCTGAATCATTGTGTGTTTGATCTCAAATCTTTCTATTTGCTTATGATCTAAATCTATACATATTTATGATTGAATGTTTTCTTAAGAATTAAGAAGTAAATTTGGGTGATAATAAAAACATATACTAATAAAAATCAAGGAAGTGCCTGTCATCAAGCTATGTGAAGCTACTCAGAGTAGCAAAAGTTCTCAGATCGGTTCGCGACCCCTTCTAGACCACATCTAGACATCCCAAGGGTGCAGAAACCTGGTTCCAGCACCCTCCCATGCTACCTCGGGTGAGATTTCAATCCACGCTTTGCAGACTGTTGTCAAAAGGGTTGGTAGTGAGGGATTTGTTTGGTTAATAACTCTTCCGAACTTGGGTCAGGCCCCAACAAGCCACCAACATCCCCTAGGACTGTGACATCCTTCAAATGGCTAAGATGTTATGATTTTTGTGAGCAAGTTTAGGCAGTCCAAGACCTTCCTGAGTTGACTAGGCTCTTCTTTACTAAACTCCAAGACAACCAAGTCACTCTAGTAGGTATCCATTTCACTTTATCTACTACCTTTATATCAGCTGCCATCAAGATCTGAGATGTTGGGGAAAAATGGTTTAAACAAGGTGATTTTGAGAGGCATTATTATGAGCCTTACAAGAAACTAAGGTACCGAAATGAAAGAAGGGGCTATTTTCCTTTTTCACACCTCCTTGAAAAATATGCCTTGATGATGAAGATTATTATGAAGTATTTTTCATGTGAAGGTAGATTCTCCAGGGTATATTCTGATCATATCTAGCTTTTAATGCATTTCACTAGGGTAAAAATGCTTAATATACCCTACTATCTTTTTCAAAGTTTTGTGAAGATGGCCTACATTGGCCAAACGAGGGAGTAAAAAGATAAAATGAAGAGCCTATTTCATCATTCCCTCATTAAAATCATATTGATTTACCATCTCAAGGAACTCAACATTGCATGGAGTACCTTCATAGCTAATCCCATATTCAGTCATGCATCTACTAAAAATGTTCAAAGCATCCCTTCATCATCTCATCCATCCTCCTCCATTCCTCCATCACAGCCCATACATCATTCATCCTCATCTCATGAGTCAGCCTCACCATCACTTCCATCATCACCATCTCATGAGCCTATGCATTCACCTAACATAGATGAAAGCATAGAGCAAGATCACATTGAACATGGTGAGGTCAGCAAGCCTAAAAGGGTTGGTTGGGGTACTATGACACATATCTATTAGAGAGGGAATATGCAAGTTTTTTCCCCACATATTGTGGAAAGGGTCTTTCCTTCTTCATCAGTAAAGTAGGTACAAAAGGGAAGGGAAAAGGTGACAGAGGTAGAGATCCCGCAGCAGTAGGAGGGCCTCCATGAGATAGAGCAAGATTTTGACCTATTTGACTGAAGTGAGAATGATGAAAGTGAGAGCACAACCATTGTCATCAAAGAGAAGGAAGCACTCATCAAGGAGCTCCAAGTCAACTTGTAGAGGGAAAAATACAATATTTCACACTATGAACAAGAAAACAAGCAGTTTGAGACCAAACATGAGCTCATGGAGATTTAGATCATCAAGGAAGATAGAGAGGCTGAAAAGGCTAATATTTTACTTGATGAAGCATATGGGGAATATGAATACCAATTGGAGGAACAAGTGCCAAGAAGAAGGCCAAGGATGGGAGGCCTAGAAAGAGCATTGGAGCTAGACAAACAAAGAGAGGTTGAACTAGATAATGAACTCACCCTAAATGAACAATTTGCCAAAATGATCAATGAGAACCGAGAGAATTTGCTTGAGAGGGTGAAATCTATCTAGAAAATGTCTTTGATAAGGTCAAAAGAGACATTGATATTTAGATAAATATGGCAAATTATTATTGTCGATGAAACCAAATACCAAGGGAAAAGCTCAAAGCTGCTAGGGCATGAATTGAAGCTCTAACTCACCATGAGGATAAGAAGAAGCTTGATATACTTGGACAGGTTTCGATCCATGCTTAGCCACCTCAAGCATTAGCTTTTTGAACAATTTTGAAGACCCTTGGCTCAATTTTTGTCTCCTTTCCTTTCCTGTCTTTTTAAGGCAATTTCTATATCAGTGGTTTGATCAAACACGTAATGCCTTAGGTGCTGCACACTTTTTGGAGCAATGGCCACCACCATTAGATTCATAAAGACCCATATATATATGGAAACCATTCTCCCAACCTTGGAAACAAAAACTAGTGGGCGAAAAATGCAAAAAACAACCTAAAAATCATGTTTCTACCTCACTTCTGGATCAGGCACTGTGCGTTTGAGTAGTCTTGGGAGAATGGAATTTTGGAAGGGAAAATCAAGCCTATTGGGAAAACCACAGGTAGTTTTGGAAACTAGACAAGATAATATTTCCAATGAGCTATCCTAGGATATATTTTGACATTAGGAACGTAGGTAAAAATCATCTTGAAGATGATGTTGCACATTTGATAGTCATCCCAGATTTTCATTGTTTCTCTCCAAATTGATTTTTTACCCATGAGAGATTAATGTTTTACTGATTTAATTCATAAGGATGATGTAATTATTATCTTTTTACTATTACCTACGGTAAATAAATTAGGTAAATGGCTTTCATGACTTGTAATGAATCACTTTTCTTAAGTTAGGGATGAGTCACTTTGACCACCCTACACTCTAGCTATCAATTTAGTTTTTGTTGCAACTGCTCCTCCTCTCATGGATTTGGACCTTGAGGCTAGGATGAGTTGGTTTGAGGCCTATATTATTAAATTTCTCAGTCATTCTATAGGTTGGAATCCAATGGATGTGGTAGTAGTGTTTCAGACTTTGGCATGGAATATATTGAATGAGTTGTAGCTATTTTGGTGGGATTCCTGTGGCATGGTATATTGATATTGTGTCTTCTTTAGTTTCATATGTATGAATGTTTTTTACCTTTAATGATTCATTTAACTTTTATGTATGCTTGATTTTCAAGGTGTGATAAGCAGAATTCATCTTGTATGCTCTATTTTGGGAAAATCATCATAGATTTTTTCATTTCCCTGATTTAAAAAGAATTCAGGATCTTCATGCTCTTTTTATCACCTCACTAGTCTAAATCATATCATCATTATACTACAAAGTGTTAAAGTAACTTTCCTACCTTGCCCCATCAGATGTCTGCAATTCTGATTCTCTTTGTCCCTTACCTATATCACTCTCTGACCTAGTTCACTAATCCCGTGACTACCCCAACCAAATAAAATCAAATAGACCTCGAGCTAATATATCTAGCCTAAAACCCTAATCCATCTAGCCCTCTTGGATGTGATTCTCTAGAGAGAGCCCTCTCCATCTTGGCAGGGTTAGCTACCAATTCAAAATATTGGTCTATGGTTACCTTAGTTGGACTCTTCCTCGGCCTTGGAGATTCGGAGGAATGATAACACAAGTATTTAAAGCTTATTTAATTTCCTCTGATGTCATGGAAAGGGTGGTGTACACTATACTTACAACAATATTTGCTCATTTATCATCATACAACCATTTGTGAAAGATGTAAAAATATTTTTTTCATAAGATGATGGGTTGAATTCTTAAATATTTAGAATCATGGGATTTAGCAATGTTTATATAGCCATTGGTCATAAGACACTTTTTCTTGTTATTAATATGATTGTCAATTCTCAATGTGTTGGTTGTTTTGTAAATATGAAACTACTACCATGATATGATTTCCTCACCTAGAATCCAGTGCATCCAAATGGATTTATGGGTGTTATTGTCACTTCCCATAAAGATTGTTGTCCACATATGGATAAATTCTAGAGCTCACCATTTGCCACAAATGATAGTCTCCTTGTAATTATGTTAGAAGATGATAAAGTGAGTATTCTATTCTTAAAAACATCGTATTATGATGTAATTGCTTTACGATTAGCTTATTTTGAAATTCATTTACTAATCTTTTACACAATTTTTATGTATGATTTTTGAAATTTATACTATCATATGAATTTCATGAATGAAGGATTTCTTATTGTTTTTAAATAGATGATTGTACAAGAACTACCTCCAAATTTATCTATGAAGGATTTGCTAGACAAAATAGCTTACCGAAGTTCACTTTTTACATTATATGGTTTGCCAATACAAGAGGAGCTGAGGCATTTGATCCATAGACTTTGGAAATGTTTCTAGTAGGGATTCCTGTGGTTTTTAATGTTGTGATTATTTCACCTGATGGTTATTTTGGGCAAACAAATGTTTTATAAATGCTAGAAGAAACACTAGTTGACAGGTAAAATCTACAAAATGTATCCGTACATTTTAATCTTGGGGAAAAAACATATGATTGTTATCATTTAAATGATCCATATCTTTTGGAGCCCAAAAATCCATTTGCTTCACATAATATTTATCTATAACCTCAAAAGAAATTGTATTATAAGCTAAAGGACCATCATGTCCTCTTGAGTATTGAAAAAGTATGATGGAACGAAACTAGGTGAGGACCCGATCCAAGTTTACCATGTTAGAGCCTAGGTTGATTAAGATGACGATCTTGGTTTAAAGATATCCACTATACAAACTATTACCACCAATACTTATCATTTCCATCTCTCTTTCATCATCAAGACTAACATACGGAGGCCCATGGTAGTCATCGCAATGCAATTTATTAGAATACATGTCATGTCCACAGGTTTTTATATTCAATCTTTGCATCCAGTGTGGCCATTTCTTATTATGAGATTTATGACATCTAGAAGTGGCATCATTCACATCATTTTGAAGAATTATACAAAGGTCAACATAATCTTTTTCACATTTACAATTTCCCACACATTTGTTGGTTTCTGAAGCTCAAACACTTTTCATAACAAAAACAGGCAAAGTCAAGCAATAAAAATGGTTCACCCTCTTTTCACCTGCTGATATTAGAATGAAGTTTTATTAGAGGCATTGTTTGTTTGTTTGTTTTGGTTATAAAAGGGTTCGCTCTTGGTTTTATGTGACTTTTAATTTATCATATGTAGCATGCTGAGAAATGGGAAAGAATAATGTGTGACATTTATATTGCAGAAATTGATGCTGAATGAAAGGATACAGAGTTTAACCAAGCTACAATTCACTTTGGTAAAGGTGGAGGAACATCTTAAAAAGTTGTCTAAGAATACACCATATACAAAGTTTGAACATAAGAAACATATGGATTTTTCTTTTGTAGATATGTTCTTTCTTCTACCCAAGATATCATAGAAATAAAATTATTGATATTGTAGAAATTGTTTGAGGACCTAATTGAGGTGTATTTTTCTGATGTCATGCTTGATTGACACCTTCTCATATGTCAGGAAGACTTTAAATATGAATTAATATGTTCCTGAAACAAATCAGATTCAAATTTTATAGATATAAAAGATAAAAACAAATTTTAATGCATTCGTTTGATTGTTACTTGACTTTGCTGTGGGCAGGGTATAGGAAATGTGATTGGGAAAAGGATGGGGAGACAATATAGAGCATGTCTTGGATATGATTCATTTGTTGTTAGAGATCCTTTCGAAACTTGAGACATCAACTTTGGAAATATTTATAGTAGGCATTCCTATGGTTTTTAATGTTGTAATTCTTTCACCTCATGGTTATTTTGGGTAAGAAAATGTTTTAGGAATGCCAAACAAGACAACGGTGGACAAGAAAATAGATTTTTTATAATTGCAGTCTCCATTCCATGATATGCTTTCTTTATTTTTTGATTGTATTTTGAATGTTTCTTTTGATTTTGTTTTGTCCTTTAAATATGAAATAGAAAATACTTTGTATCATGTCCATTTAAAAAACAACCAAAGCTTGAAGATCAAATTAGTATTACACGATATTGATTGGAATCCTTATAACTATTTTTGTGTTTAAAAATATTCATGACTATAAAAAAAGTTTACTGTCATGTTGTTATTTTAGCATACATTGTTTATATACCCAACAAAGTTCATGCATTCGAAAATCAAATGTTGTTATGAATAAAATGACAAGAATTAAACATCACACCTCAAATTATGTTTTTCACAAGTTATCTACAACTTAAGCTTTTTAGCATGTAACTTAGTTGGCATGATTGTGCCTAAGCTTTCCTTAAAGGTTGAAGACTAAGTTACTAAAGTGTTATTTTATAGGGTGAAATTTTATTTTCTTTGTTTATACAGGTCATCTAGACACATTATAGTGGCCACCATTGCACAACTAAAGAAAACTTGTTTGAGTTTCTTGCTTGTATGGGGAGAAATGGCTTTGACATTGTTGATGTTGAGGTATATGTCATATAAACTCTTTATAGTCTACCTTAGTTATATTCTAGTGTTAATTGTATTTAATGTTTTACACTCTACATTATATATATATTTTTTTTTTCATAAAAAGAACTCAGTATTGATGGTAACAAGCAGGAATATAAGAAAGAGGTTGAGAGAAATAACACTGGAGCGACAAACGTAAAAAGAGAGAGACAAGAGAGCCAACCTAGTGATACACTTAGAGTCAATATCTCACATAAGACACACATATAGTGACTGATGGTCAAGTCTTTACAGTTGGTGAATTCACCTGCAATGCCTTAGCAACACAATGATAATGTTTTGAAGTGATGAAACATCATTTCATGTGTAAATTATAGTCCAACCAATATTAGGTTGGAAACTCATATTGTAATACTTTAACATTTCATATAATATAATTTATGTGGTTGAAGTTATTTATAGTTGCACTTAATATTGTTTAATATTGTAATTAACATATGAAACTTTGTGTTTTCATATTAGATGAACATGCACATTGTATGACATTTTTTAAATTTAGTCGCAAAATCATACTAATTAATTTATGTTGATTAATAATGAACACATAAAATAAATCTAAAACTACTAAATTAGTAGGTTATATTGATTAATGATAAACATAAATAAAATGAATATATGACTAAATTAGTCATTTATAATGATTATTATTGAAATTAAATGAAATGAATATAAACTACTAAATTATTTGTTTATATAATGAATATGAAACTACCAAAAAAAGATAAATGACAACTGCAAATGATAAATTTGTAATTACAAATGGTGACTAAAGTTTGCAAATATATGACTATGAGTAGCTAATTTACAGTATCTTATAACATGACAAAAATTTAGTCATATTTCTCTAGTCATTAATTGGTTTAAAACAATGAATAAAATTTACATATATATGACTATTAGTAGCTAATTTAGAGTATCTTATAACACGACTAACATTTTTGTCATATTTATTTGGTCATTAATTGGTTTTCTCGGGTGATCATATATTAATATATTTTGTTGTATATTTGGTCATTAATTGTAGTAATTAATGACTAAATCAATCTATACATTTATGACTAAATATACTAGTAGACGATAAAATTGATACAACCAATTAATGACTAAGGTAAAGATGACTAAAAGTTGGTCGTGTTATAAGATACTGTAAATTAGCTACTACTGGTCCCCGATTGAAAAATGGTCATTTATATGAAAAATTTAGTTGTTTTTTTAGTAATTAATTAGCCATTTTGTACTATTGGAGGAAGGTGTTACAATCATCTTTCTACATAAGAACAATGGCGAGAGAAGTATTAGAAGCAAAGGTATAGATAAAAACATCTTTGTTGAAATCTAGGCTATGCAAGGCTGGCACTTCTACGATAGCTTGCTTGATACGATAAAATGCGTCACTTTCCCTTTTTCCCACTTATATATTGCATCCTTATTTACCATCTCCTACATGGGTTTCACAATGTGAGTGTAACGAGAGATCAACTCGCAGAGAAAGTTGATCTTCCCGAAGAGGAATTGCATGACTTTCATATTCACGGGAACTTGAATTTGCATAATAGCTCTCACCCTCTCATGTTCTATTTTAATCCCACATTTTGCGTCAATGTGCCCAAAGAGATTACCCTCAGAGAATGAAAAAATACTCTTCTTAGGATTAAGGGACATCCCGCATTTCTGACATCGCTCGAATATTAGCTTCAAATGGTGTAAGTGGTTGAATCTCTTCTTAGAAAATACCATGACATCATCAAGATACACCACTAAGCTCTGCCTGATTAGTATGTGAAATGTGATGTACATTGCACATTGAAATGTCACACCAACATTGACTAACCCAAAATGCATTCTTATAAATGCGAACATGCCCCACTACATTCAAAAAGTAGTTTTTAGTCTGTTAGGCTCTAAAACCAAACCATGATCGTAACCTAAATAACAATCTCTAACCCTAATATTTTCTATAATATCTATTCCATAAATGACATAGGGTAGTTTTTTTTTTCGAGGCATGATTAAGATTTCAGAAATCAACACACAAGAAGATTTCCCTAGAGTTATTCTCATTAGGACCGAATTAGATACACACGTTGAATGTTGTACCTTGTAAATGATCTGAGCATCCAACAACTTCCTCAAGCATGGAATGTACCTTTCACAACTTCTCCTGAAAAGCGTTGTCCCCTTCCTTGATCTGGATAACATGTTGGATTATTCATGTCTCATAAATTTTGAGCTCACCATATTTCCACATGAAAACGTCTCGGTACTACTTGAATAAGAAGATGAAGGCTTGCTGCTCTTGTGGTATACAAAAAGTATTGAGATTGACAAACATGGGATCCTTTTCTATTCCAATATTTATTTGTTCATGCGATGGTGTTGAAATGTATTTTTTTGTGTTGACTGGCCCTGAAAACTGATTTTGCAAGTCATACAATGTTTCCAACGATACCACGCCCTTTGGGACGAGGTTCTATTTTTTCACGCCAACTACATCTTTAAATGCTCTTTCATGCTCATATTGATCGATAGATACATATTTGAAAAGATCAATGTGTTGGGATAATTTATTGACTAAATTAATACAAGTATTTAATTATCAATTCAGGTTTGTAAAATTTGGAGGGAAATCCACTGTATATGGACATCAGATATAATCAAGTTTAGAAGATAAAATTTGAAGAATTAAGGAAGTAAATATTACAAATATAAATCTATTTTAACAATTTCTACTTCATTTATGTAATATATCAGAGAAGAGGCTCCTAACTTAGGAGAACCACTTTGTCCTTCCCTACAATACTACTTTCATGAAGATAAATCTAAGAGCACTAATTAACAATGGTTTATGATGCAGAAGATGTAAAAGAAGAGGCTCGTAACTAAGGAGGTCCAGATTGTCCTTCTTCACAATCCTACTATATCACAATCACCATTGCTTCAAACCAGAAATGCATAAATAACTTCAAATAAGAAAAGGAGAATGAAATTCAGTTTTAGTTCAAGATCAAATAGAAGGCGAATTTAACTTAAATTCATGTGTGTTCCTTCATATGTAGATTAGAATTAGACCAATATTCATTCAACAACCATCACACATCTAAATACATTTGAAACAAGAACTAATCTATGAAAACTATGAAAATTGAACCAAGAAGTGTACTTAGCTTGGTGTGGGGGCCCACAACCCTTGCCTTGCACACTTCAAGAAATCTCAGCTACAACAAATTTAGTAAATCAACCAAACATGAAAAACAAATTGGAATGAAACAAGTTCTTCAAATTAGCTCCCAACTCAAATTATACAAAAGTTACATATAAATTCCCATTACAAAAGCCATCAAATTCTTGGCTTTAAATAGAGGTTTAATGAAACAAACTGATCTATATTATCTCTAACACTCATATCTACTCATATCCACCTATATAATTCGAACTCACCTAATTCAACCTAATAAATATGGTCAATCGCTTAAAATCTCAAAATTGCCCTATTTCCTAGGGATTGTCTGGTGACTAGTCATGTTTGACCAGCCTTGACCGAGCTTAATAAAGCTTGTTCTGGCCAAACCAAGTGGAGTTAGCTTAGTCCTAGTTCCCAAGCTGTCCATCCATGCATCAAACTTGAGCCCAAGTGTCATGCAAACATGTCATCCACATAGCTATTACAGGAATTTCTGATTCAGTCCAAAATTGCACTTGAAACTCAATTTTCATAAAAACTTCTAGAAATTGCAAAATTAAAATTAAACACTTGAATATACATAAATGCATAAAAATGGGATGGATATTATGGAAAATGGATGGAAAATATAAGGATTAAGTAGGTTTCCCTAAGCAAAAATAGACCAAAACTGAGGGCCAACATCTCCCCCTTCTTGATCTTCAAGCATGTCCTCATGCTTGTCTTTGTCCCATTGATCTTCTGCCTCTGTATGCTGACCTCGCTTGCTATTCTATCGATGGCTCTTTCCCTTGAAGATGAAGATTTCTCTTGAGCTACTTGTAAAAGGATATCTATGCTTTCATGTACTTCTTCTCTTTTCTTGTGGATGACTCTCTTTACCAATATATCATTCTGGATGAGCAACTTTAGACGACAAATAAAACTTGATTTTTGCAATACATTCTGACACGGGATTCATGTCCCTCTCAAATCAACAATTTTACTCAAAGGATCCAATGTCCTGTTCCTCTTACATCTCCCTAAGTGAAGCAAATTGTTTTATGTCTAGGCCTTCACTTTCAATTTAGCCACTCGTTTACCCATGCAATTTGCAAAATAGGGGTTGAAATAACTATCAAAATATATCAAATAAAAATGAATTTGAAAAAATTCTTCCCATGGAGTCTAGTTAGGCTCATTCTGAAGAAAACCCACGTTTTTATTTTTTAAATTTCATTTTCATTTGTTCAGAAAAAGCAATGAAAAATAGTAGCTTCTAAAAATTGAAATGCATTCCTGAGATTGAATGATCATTCAATTTGTAATCAATTTTTCTTTCCAAATTTTTTCTCCAGTATCTTGCTTACCTCTTTTCTGATGCTCTTTTAAAACAATTGAATTGCAAACTTGTTTGATTTTTGTCTCACAACAAAATTAAGTCACTGCTTTTTTAAATCATTACCCTTTGTAAGAAAAACAAACACCTCTTGTAAAAAAAAAACTGAGCTCTGCTTTGAAATAGAAATACATAAGAAAAATATCTTAATGTAATCTCAAGATATTTTTCTTCTACTCCTTGTATAGTTCACCATGCAAGCCAAGATTCAATAACTAATCTTCAGCATTGTGCTAATCATCATAAAGAAACTTGCTGTTCACTGTTCAATGGTTTGTATCAACCCCTGCACTGTTTAGAAACTAAAGGATTTTCATCATTAATAGCTCTTCAAACAATCAGCATTTCCTACAAAAACCAAAATGACTCAGCCCTTTGACAACCTCTACTATACAATGCACAATATACTACATTGATTGCCAATACAATCCAATCCCCTGCAGCAACCAAAATTCATTCATGTACACAGTATACGTTTACATTACAATTCTCTTTTAATCAAAATCATGCAATATATATATCCTTGTGTAACAATGGAAACAAACGTATTGGCCATACAAATCTGATGTCATGAAACATCACTCAAAAAACGCATCCTCGGCTCTAAACAATAACACTCTGTCTCCTCTGCTATACAAGGTCATTTTTTACAAAAGCTCTATTTCAACTTTGCAAAATACACATATGATCCCATAGATATGTTAATGACATGCTTTGCATGCAAAATGTGGTGGAAATACCACATTGTTTTGCATAATTTGTGTGCCTTACCCAGCGCCTTGATTTATGCAACTACATCGAATCACGTTTCCTTATCACAACTTCATTAATACATTGATGTTCATCTAACCCTTAGATTTATTAGCTTCTAGAATCAATGGTGTAGTTTCAACATTTACCTGGCTATTGGTGAGTTCTGAGGATTGTTAAATGGTGCTCCAAATCCCTCTATCGTCATTTTGCTGACTGCGTTATCCCGAGATTCTGGAAAACACATGGCTGTATTTCATATCATTTCTCACTTATTTGTTGACTGCCTCTTCTGCACAATTCTTGGAGTTTGTTGGAGTGCTTTAACCATTCGGCGAAGAGAAATTTCAGTTTTTAACTCATGTTAAAACCATTGCCTCTTCTCCTATTTCTTTCACTGCTCCAGCTTATTCAATTATAGTTCCAGGCCTTTTTTACTTAGTGTTTCTCCCTACGTTTTTTATGGCTCCGGCTTATTCACATGGTGAAAGGATCAATTATGGAAAATAACATTACAAAGTTTTTTTTAAACAATGTAGTTTGACTTTTTTTATTTTTCAAAGTCATTTCCTGTTCTGCGTACCTGTAGCTCTGTTTAAAACGCACAGGGCTTTTGACCAAAACGTTTTTCACTCAAGCTCAGAGCTTATACACTAATTTATTTTTCAACACTTCATTGTTTTCTTTGAGCCTTCAAAATGGCTGTGATGGAAACAAATTTATGATTCTGAGCATTAACAGTGGCATAGCTGTTAATACGAACAGGGTTTATGTCAAAACGTTTTTACCTGTTGATTGTAGTTGTAGCTCTTGTTAAAAATTTTTAATTCCCACAAGGTTTTTTCAAAATGTTTTTACCATTTACTGTTGTCTGGTATGCCATGCATAACCATCAAACTGATAATTGGAACCGTGTTTAAATATTTTCATTGTTAAGTATTTTCATTGTGCTGTATGAACGCAAGTGGCTACACGTTGTTACTCCCTTTCTTTCTGAGCTTTCAAAATAGTGATGATGGTGTAGTTTAAATTCTAATTTGATCGTTTCTCTGTTGTTTGATTGCTTCCATCGTGGCCATCCTTCTGCATACCAACTCATTGTGCCGTGACTGCTGTAAAAAATAAATCATAGTTTTATTTTTTACTTTCACCATTACCTACGATTGTTCACCATTCATTCCTTCTCATATGAACCATTCACTCATAAATTTTTTTGATTTAATGGCGCATATCCTTATCCTTTGTCGTATTACCATCGTGCCCATCGAATTGTATTGCCATAAGGTTTGAGAAAGTTTTGACTCATTTGCCATTTTCAGGATGGAAAAAGATTATGTTTTAATACAGCGCATATGTTCAACACATTCCTTTGTTGTATGCAAATGATTCAACGTGCATTTATTTCCTTATGAAATATTTCCTTATATATATTTCTCACATATATTTCCTTTTCTTATTGCCTTTGCGCATGTATTAGAAATGTTCCCCATATTGCTCATAAGCCAAGGTTGTGTGCACATGTATTGCCATTATATCATTTCTCATTTGCTATGATGACTTCACCTTATTGCATCTAAACAAACCTTATGTCATATCTTTATGTGCCATGATAAGGTTTACTTGTGTTGATTTGTATTCTTTACAATATGCACATCTCTTATATCTCCTATATTGTTTCAATATCGTTTTAATTTTAAAATGACCATTCAGGTCATGTTTAAAATTACTTCCATGGGACTAATGCTTGCCTTGTTTGTGCAGGTTCAACTTTTTGCATCCTTTTTAATCCTTTCTGCTTAGAGGAAAAATACTTAGGGTTAGGGCTATGAAATGGATATGGAATATATGAAGGGAATGCAGAATTATAAGGAGAATGGCATATTAGGGTTATGGAATGAAAGATATGTACATATGTACATTGGATTAGGTCTAGGGTAAATGTAAATGTAGAATATATGATAATGGGCATAAAAGAATGGATATAAGATGAAGGTAAATGTAATGAACGTAAAATATGCATTCAGGTATTTACTCAATTTTAACAATGTCTAAAAATTTCTACAAAAATTTGAATTTACAAGAGCAAAATTGTGCACTTACTATTCTTGTACTTCCCTGATAGTATTGGATGAATGTTGCTGTTCTTTAACAATATTGGATGAAGTTGTCTTGATCAAATATCCTAGATAGATAGAGCTTATTTATGATTTTTGTTCTAGCATCCTTTATTGATTTTGGTCCATTGATTGTTGATGTCGTTCAGGTCCCTCTGCAATTGATTCATGATAACTCAGGTCCCCTCTGTCATGTACATTTTGATGCTATATATACATATTTTTGCTAACATTTCAGGTCCCTCTGCAATTGATTTCAAACATATTTCAGGTCCCAACTATCAGCAATACAAGTTCCATCATTGATTCAGCTGCACAACTAAGTTTCCTTTTGCGAACCCCACCCCCCCCCCCCCCCCCTTGTTGATGGGAAGACTTGTCCTCAAGTCTTGCTTATTTTGGAGGATGATTCCTGCAAACTTAAACTAAAGAAATGGTAAAAAAAAATAGAGAATTCATATTGGCCAAGCTGGTTGGTTTTCCAATATGAATTTGAGTTTGTATTGTGCCACTTTCGTGTATTTTCACAACCAAACTCATTTTTTTTTTTTACCTTTTTCTATTTTTTCCTTTTCTGAATGGAGGTGGGGTGTAATGGAGTAGGGTAGTATGAAAGCTTATGAAAATATGTTATATTGAAGTCATGATTTAGTAGTAAATGGACAGATAATAAGTCTGGACTTCAACATGCATGATCATGGAGCTTATCATACGGTATGGATCATGAACAATATGAATTCAATATGAAAGGCTTCTTTGGAGATTGATGTGACTTGACATAGTACTGAACTTGACTGCTTCTTCTGATGATTATCTTCCTGTCTTTTTTTTGCTTTGATCTCGATCATGTTGTAGGGTTTGGTGGTGTTGTTGGTAAACATCTAAGAGCAAGCTTCAAGAGTTTGAGTTTCATTGAATGAACTCAACATCAGGTGAATTTTCACTTTTCTTTGACTTGAACATTTGTATTCATAATATGAATTTGACTTTGAAAAATACTTCATCCATGGAATTCACTCCTTCATTCTTCTTATGACCTGCCAAAACATATCGCTTACCTGCAATACAACATTAGATGATGGAGGAAGAGAGGCGTACAATCTCTCTTCTTCCAGTAAATTTGTAAATCATTACAATCATTGCTTAGAAAACAAGTCAAATATGATAGACAAACATAATCCATTTATTTACCCCTTTGAGGAATGGTGGCCAGCTTAGAGTGATTCCAAAGCCAAGTGGAAGTGAATTCATATGGCTACCGCCTGTATAAATAGGTTTTCAAATTTATTTTAAATGATATGGTAAAAATTATAAGGAGTGCCATGTTTGATAGAGATGCTTGTTAATTTTTAACTATACGAACAGTCACTAGTTGAAGTGTAAATTCTTCGATAAAAATCAGATCAATGTAATTACATTTGGAGATTAAAGTAGACTAATTTTTGTATTTCCAGTAGAAACAAGTTTTGAAAATTCTTAGGCTTGATATCACAAAATTGGTGATGAACAGACCTAGGAGGTAGAGTTTTACTATACTGTTTTGAAGACATGCAGTCACTAAATGTGGCATAACGTTTTCATTTCACCTCCAAATGGGATGATTCAAATTTTGTCTTAAACGAGACTTGAATATATATCTCCCATATAAATATGTTTTTAAAAGAAGATGATTTGGTATTTCAAATATGCCAATGAACAGTCAAAACCTAGAATTGTCACCATGCAGATTGTTCGACAAGCAGTTAGTATTTCAAGAATAGATTTTTCATATGATATCTGATTGAAGTGATTCAAATTGATTTGGAAACTATATTCCAAGGAATATTTTCCCTATGAATTTTAGATAAAAATGTTTCCATTAGACACGTCAAATATAGGTTGTACTAACTCTATCCTCAACATTTCACTTGAGACCTAGTTTTGATCTTGATCACATTTTTATTTGTGATATAAATTGAAAAGTTCAAAATGGATTCCAAAACTAGATTTCAAGAGATATGTAAAATAAACCATGATTTCAAAATGATCCTATATGGTTACCCAAAATAGGCTTGTTGTTACTGCATTTTTCCATTTAGTCCTTTCAAACGAATATTGATCAATGATTTGAAGAAATAGTTTGAAACAAATTTATTATGGAAGTCTTATTGCAAATTCATTCTACTTGTTTATTTATTCTATTCTATCCTATTCTATTTTAGAAAACTAATTCATTCTCTCAAGTATAATATAATTTCCAGTGCATCCATATTCGTAACAAGATCATAAGTGAACTCATATCCAAATTTGAAAAATATACTTTAATTAAATTTTGGACATGAAGATTTATTTGATCAAGATTTGATGAGAAAGAATGTTGAAGAATCGAGTAGTGATGTAGCTTATTCCTTAACATCATCTTGTCGTTGAAAATGGATTTTGTAGTTATTTTTTTGAGTTTATGTTTTTATTGGGGGGTTTTGTTTTGGAAACCTAATTTTAGGATCTCTATTTCTAGGCATAAAGAAACATAACTAAGAGAAATGTATACTAGCTAAATTTTTAGTGTTTTTGTTTATCTTCTAGTTGACTATGCCGATAATTACCTCCCCGGCAATGGCACCAAACTGTTGGGCTAATTTATTGACTAGATTAACTCAAGTATTTAATTATCAATCCGGGTTTGTAAAACTTTGAGGCAAATCCACTGTATATGGACATCAGATATAATCAAGTTTAGAAGATAAAATTTGAAGAATTAAGGAAGTACATATTACAAATATAAACCTATTTTAACAATTTCTACTTCATTTATGTAATATATGAAAGAAGAGGCTCCTAACTTAGGAGAACCACGTTGTCCTTCACTACAATACTAATTTCGTGAAGATAAATCTAAGAGCACTAATTAACAATGGTTTATGATGCACAAGATGTAAAAGAAGAGGCTCGTAACTAAGGAGGTCTAGATTGTCCTTCTTCACAATCCTACTATATCACAATCACCATTGCCTCAAACCGGAAATGCATAAATAACTTCAAATAAGAAAAGGAGAATGAAATTCAGTTTTAGTTCAAGATCAAATAGAAGGGGAACTTAACTTAAATTCATGTGTGTCCCTTCATATGTAGATTAGAATTAAACCAATATTCATTCAACAATCATCACACATCTAAATACATTTGAAACAAGAACTAATCTATGAAAACTATGAAAATTGAACCAAGAAATGTACTTAGCTTGGTGTGGGGGCCCTCCACCCTTGCCTTGCACACTTGAAGAAATATCAGCTCCAACAACTTTAGTAAATCAACCAAGAATGAAAAACAAATTGGAATGAAAAAAGTTCTTCAAATTAGCTCCCAACTCAAATTATACAAAAGTTACATATAAATTCCATTACAAAAGACATCAAAGTCTTGGATTTAAATAGAGGTTTAATGAAACAAATTGATCTATATTATCTCAACACTCATATATAATCATATCCACCTATCTAAGTCGAACTCATCCAATTCATCCCAAGAAATATGGTCAATCCCATAAAATCTCAAAACTGCCCTATTTCCTAGGGATTGTTTGGTGACTAGTCATGTTTGACCAACCTTGACCGGACCTAATAAAGCTTGTTCTGGCTGAACCAAGTGGAGTTAGCTTAGTCGTAGTTCCCAAGATGTCCATCCATGCATCAAATTTGAGCCCAATTGTCCTGCAAAAATTTCATCCACATAGCTATTACGGGAATTTATGATTCAGTCCAAAATTGCACTTGAAACTCAATTTTCATAAAAACTTCTATAAATTGCAAAATTAAAATTAAACACCTGAATATGCATAAAATACATCAAAATGAGATGGATATGATCAAAAATGGATGGAAAATATAAGGATTAAGTAGGTTTCCCGAAGCAGAAATTGAGCAAAACTGAGGGCCAACACAATGTTCGCCATGAAGTGCACTATCTATTGGTCATCACCAAAAATGTGTAATTTAGTTATATTATTAGGTATGGATTATTTATAAATATTTTAAATAGAAAAAACGTGCTTAATCATTGATAACCTAGCGACAATATTTGTTAATGCATTCGTAGTTGCATTGCATTCTAGGAACAAATATAATATTAAAAGAATGGAAATGAGAAATCAAATGCCATACCTCTTCTTGATAACCTTTCAGATCATGTGACACACAGTGAATAGTATTGTGTACCTGTCGTATGACAATTTCAGAGTCACCTACTACTTTGAGAACTTCAACATTGGGGTTGATGGCCTTATGTAAGCCCAAGAAGCATGCTTCATATTTGTCATATTTTTTGTGAACTTGAATTCAAAACGACTTGAGATCAAGTATTTCCTCTATCATGGGTCTACTAAAACACAACCATCTCTAGAGCCCTCTTATGTCTTTGAACTATAGAAATACAAAATCCAAACATCATATGTAGAACAGCTAAGCCCTACACTAGTACTACTATTGATTTGGGCTTATGCATGAATGAAACCAAATACAAATATACATATAAACATAGATATGCAATAGAAATAAAACTTCATTTCATTAATATCAAAGAACTGAAATATGCTTACATATAGAATGGAAATAAACTATCTCGGGCGATGTTAGCTAATCTCTGAGAAGAGATGTGGTAGATACATGGCTCTAAACTATGTTGTAATTATGCCCAATGGCCTTTTTATTATTGAACGAGTAGGGAAAACCCTAAACAACCAAAAAGCTCAGGAGATGGAACATCAATATTTTGTGGGCCATGTTGGAGTTAGTTGGCCATCCAACTTCCTGGGGTCATAACTTGGTCATATTATCTCTCCAAGTACTACAGTATTTTCCATAGGGCCCTACCTTTGGCCATGGGTCTGCTGTGAACATCAAAAAAATGTTGTTTAGGTTGTCAAAATTGCTTCGGAAGTTCAGGACACGAAAAAATACTAAAAATAGTAAATGTTGTTATAAACAAGAAAATTAATGAAACCAACCAGAGGCCTAGGTGGAATAGGAGGGTGGCCACCAATATACACCTAGATATATCCTCCCTCCTTAGGAAGCAATGGTCCCCATTGTGTGCAAAGCCTCCATGAGGTGAGGAAATTTCTAATGAACCTAGTCCTTGGCGAACCACTTGGCCTGGTGACAGAGTTGGCCCACTTTGACAACTCGATATAGTGGGATCCTCTATTGGAGATTGTTCTTGATTTTCATATCCATGATTCAATTAGTGGTGGCCTCTTCCATGTAGTCTAGGTTTAAATCTATTTTTGTGAGTTGTTCTATATTGTTGGATGTGTCCAATAATGGTGGAAAATATGGTTGAAGGAATTCCACATTGAATACTGGGTGCAAGCCAAGGAACGGTGGAATGATGAGATTGAAGGAATTATCCCCTACATCCGTTGGGATTGTGTATGGCCCATATTAGAGCGGGCGAATCTTGCAGTGTGGCCCAACATGACATTCCTTCTACAATTGTAGCCAAACTTTCTCGCCCACCTGGAACTTGTGTAGCACCGAATAATAATCCTGTCATTGCTTGTACTTAGCATTAGCTCTGTCCAATATGTCAACGAACTAGTCGGAGATGTGCTGAATGTGCTCAATTAAGTTTTTAGCCCTGTTAGGCTCATACTAGACATG
Organism: Pinus taeda; assembly: GCA_000404065.3. Classification (NCBI taxonomy): domain Eukaryota; kingdom Viridiplantae; phylum Streptophyta; class Pinopsida; order Pinales; family Pinaceae; genus Pinus; species Pinus taeda. Next base: position 69,343 of record APFE030868007.1, on the reverse strand, counting down.
AGATGAATATGCTTGAGTAGCTGCAATTCATATGGCCACATCAATGGGACATAGTGGCTGGAATCCCAATCCAACCAAAAAGGGGGTTTTGGCTAGTTGAGCTATGGAGAGCTTTATTGTAACTATGATAGACATAAGGGAGGCTTTCATCCCATGTTCCTAGATTATTTGAGTTGTACATGCGCAAAATCTGTATGATCATCCGCTTGATGACCTATGTTTGGCCATCAATTTGGGGGTGGAAATTCATGGACTTAGTGAATGTGGTATCCAACATCGACCAAAGACTAGAGAAAAATGTACTTAGGAACCCATTGTCCTGATCAAATATAATAGATTGTGTGATCCTGAAATGTACCCACACTCATTCAAAGGAGAGCTTAATAGTGGCTTATATTGTGATAATCTTCTTGTAGGCTGCTAGAATGGTCATCATAAAGAATCTATTGATGACCATGAAAACATAGTTGTTCCCATGCTTAGTAGAAGGAATTCTAGACATGTAATCCATGGAGATGGATTCCTAAGGTTGGCTGGGAGTAGGTAGAGGATTATATACACCTTGCTTCTTGATGGTCGATTTGGAAGTGGCACAAGTAGTGTAGGATATGATGTGCTTCTCAACATCCTATCAAAGGTTCGGCCAATAAAATACTTCTGCAGAACTACCATTGTTTTCTCTACATAGAAATGTCCAGTGACCCGACTGTAGTGCACCCCAAAAATCATCTTGGCATGCTCATTTGAAGGAACAAAGAGTTGTCCCAGGTGGCCTAAGAGTGAAACCTGGAGGTAAAAATTTGGAACTTGCTTGAATTCAAGGAGTGCTTGCTATGTGTTTCTGAATTCTAGATCACTCTTCTAAAGATGTAGCCACCCCGTAGTCTCGTTCCCACAAGACTTGAGAACAGTGATTAGTGCCATGAATGGTGATAGGTGATGAGCCCCGGAATTGGGTAACTTATTGGGCTCATTTTGCCTAATTATTCTTGAACAACCCACCATTTTTCATAGTTTATGCATGTTTTTTGAGTATGTTTATGTTAGTTGAACGAATGAGGGCGGTTACTTTACCAATAAGGCTAATACGTGGTTATTTCAGGTTTTTGGGACAAATTTTGGAACAAAAGCCAATCAATTATGAGCTAGATGATACCCAAGCATGAAGGAACAAGGGTGAGGATTCGTAGGAAGGATGTCTCTTGCATTAAATGACCCTTCCTCAAACTCTCCACCCTCAACTCAGAGCTCAGCAGGCCACCAAAACAAATCCTAAAGGCAGCCGAGCAACTTGGTGAAAAGTGATTGTTTACTGGTAGTTGGGGCATCCGAGCTCCTTGAGTTAATGAGGGCTGCTGAGGCCCCTCGTAGGCATAAATAGGAAGGCTTTCAACCTTCATATGTTACTTTTTGGACTGCATTTATTTTGCACTAGAGTGCTGTTATTTTCTCAGCTCATTTTCGTAGTTGTTGTTGTATAACTTTCTTATGAATATGGCTATTTTTGAGTTATGGAAAGAAACTTTATTTGGCATCAATTCTGAGTTTCTTTAGGAGCCTGCAGCTCTTGGGTTTGGGCCCAACCCAAGTGCCAAGGCTTCTTCATGTATTGTTATTTGTTTTTATGTCTTTGCAAAAATAATTTCTGTTAAGTAGATTAATGTCTTGCTGGGTACATAGGTCATGGTTGATGATTAGATAGGATTTTCATGTTCAGATTTAGTTGATAGATTAATAACAGTGAAGATATCCATAAAAAAGCCATCGAGCTGATACAGGTGGATATTGGTGGCCACCTGCCAAGTCCACCTGGACCCCCGCCATTGTCTTTCTCAGCATTTTCATTTTCCTTAATTGTAGCACAACTTACTATTTTTAGCAGTTTT